>PVIW01000636.1:198979-431462 GCA_004026585.1 Noctilio leporinus
TGCACACACTCACACATGCTCACACCCACATGCAGCGACACCCAAATACACACTTGCACCCCCCAAATGCTCACACCCACATGCAGCGACACCCAAATACACACTTGCACACACACACTCACACCCAAACACATGCACACACCCCGAAATGCTCACACCCACATGCAGCGACACCCAAATACACACTTGCACACACACACACACACATAATCATAGGCCCAAAGACACGCACAATCCATGCTCACACGTGCAGTCACACACCCACACGCACACACCCACACACATACATGCTCATAGTCGTACGCCCAGATGCACGCGCACATCCACACTCTCACACTCTCATGTAGTCACATCCGCATACACAAGTCACCCGCTCACACCCACACTGGCACACACACCCACACACTTCAGATAAGGTCCTTTTCTGAAACGTGCGCACAAGGAGGCTTCACCTGTGTGCTCCGATTCTCTCTCCCACACACGCACCAACACGTGCGCACACCCGGCACACACTCGAGCGCCCTCGTGCGGAGACGCCACCAGGAAGTCGCACCTGGGTCTGTGCCGTTGGGAGCTGCGGGGGCCGCTGCAGGGGCCCCGTCTCTGCCACCGGTGCCCCGGCTGCCCTGAGCGGCTGAGCTTTCCTGGAAGGGCCAGCCCGTGCGCTCGGCCCCACCTCGTGCGGGGCTCCCTTCCCGCCTCCCCGCAGCGCCTTTCGCGTGAGCCGTGGTCGCTCTGCCGGCGTCCAGAGGCTGCAAGGCCCAGCTTCCCACGTCCCTCAGTTTCTCAACTCTGTGTCAGCCCAGCCGAAGGCAACGCTCGCACACGCAGCCTGGCCAAGGGAGGGGGTCCTCTCTTTAGCCTCACCCCGGTGGCCAGAGCCCAGGCGCCACGTGAGCGTGGAGCCGACAAGCGGTGAGGTTTGCAGGTGCCTGCGGGCCGGCCAGGGTGCCCGGCCCGCCCCGTCCTCAGCGGGGACCTTCCAGAGCGCTGTGCCTATGTTACTCACACAACCAAAGCAATGTCGCAGAGCTGGCCTGCCTGCCTAGGAAGCCAACAACGCTCATGCCTAGGTGCAGTTTTCCGGCTTCTAAGCTTTTTCTTAAAAACTCCGTACGGGAGGTGCTCCACGCACCCCTCCCGGGGGCCCTGCTGGGACGCGCTCCCAGCGGGAAAGTCACGGCCACCAGCCCCAATCCCACCCAGCTCGCCCCCTCGCAGGGCCCCGGCCTATTGACCCCGTCACTCCCCACACGCCCCGGCCTCAAGCCCCTGTGCTCAGAGCTGCCGTCTCTCCTCCGCCGGTGTCCCTAGGCTTCCTCCTCACTTCCTTCTGTCTCTATGCACACGACTCTCACCCCGCCGGCCCTCCTGGCCTCGCATCGCGTTGACACAGGCAGTGCCCACCGGGGTGCCCCTGGCACTTGAGAACCTCCTCGCCCTGCACCGCCCAGGCCCACACGCCGGTCACGGGCCTGGTTAACGTCCACATGGCCTGACCCCACCTCCCGCAGCGTTGGGAAGCAGCCTGAGGACAGGGCCCTGTCATTTCCTGCTGGCCCTGCGGCCGGGACAGCGCTGTGCACAGAGCCAGGCCCCCAGCAGAGCTCAGTGCGTGTCATCAGGATGCAGGTGACTCCTGCGGCTCGGGTTGGGTGGGGCAGGGGGGCAGGGGTGGGCGCCTGCTGGCTCCGCTGCTGACCCAGGACCGCCGAACAGTCCTCCCGACCTGCCACCAGCCACCTCCTGCCACCACAGGACGACAGGGAGTGACGGGGCACAGCCACAGAAAGGGGGCCCCAACACAGTGGGCCTGGGCTTCGGTGACAGCGGTGTCCCCCGTTTGAGGGCTTCCTGAAGGAATGGTCCCGCAGTGGGGGAGCACCAGGTCGGTGCTCTGGCCTCCCCGCCCCACGGGCCCAGGGCGCCGGCGGTGGGGCGACTCACATATGAAGGGCTTGACGGTGCTGTGGATGTGCTTGTGCTGCTTGAGGCCGGAGGACGTGGCGAACGTCTTCCCGCAGTCCGGGCAGGCGTGCGCGCGCGCGCCCACGTGCTGGGAGCGGATGTGCCGCTGCAGGTTGCTGGGGTCCGTGAACACCTGGGGAGACGGGCACCGTCCGTGTCCTTAGCGGAGCCGCCGCGGCTTCCCAGACTCCGGGCCCTCAGCCACGGTTCCAGGGGCTTCCGTGGCCACGAGGACGGGCGAGGAGGGGCTCTGAGGTGGACACGTGCTCCCAGGGGCCGCGGCCGGCCTGTGTCCCCCAGGCCCGGACCCTCCCAGCCAGGGGACCGGCCTCCTCCGGGACTTGCTCCTGCGGGCGCGTTACCTTCACGCAGTTTTCACATTCGAAGCGCTTGCCGCTGTCGTGGGACATCTGGTGTCGGATGAGGTTGGACTTCCAGTTGAAGGCCTTGGGACACTGGTCACACTTGTACTCGCGCTCCTCCGTGTGGACGACCATGTGCTGCTCCAAGCTGTGCGGAGAGGACAGGGGTCGATGCTCCGACAGCAGGGCGAGGCCTGCCCGCCTGCCCCGCACGGGTCAGCGGGACGGAGCGACAGGACGGCCCTGATCCAAAGCCACCCCCAGGGGGCCCCCCGCCCCCACTTCCTGGTCTCTCTGTTGGACAATCTTAACCTTGAAGCTGACCTTGGGCCCAAGAGAAAGGCGCTCGGAAACTTGCAACACCGCTGAGAGCCCAGCGTGGGAGTGGGGTACAGGGGAGCCAGGGCCGTCCTCTGAGCCGCCTCAGGGTGCCCGCCAGCCAAGCCGGGCGGCGCCTGCCCGCGAGGGGTGGCCTGGCCCGGAGCACAGGAGGGGCCCCGCGGGACGGGGCCGCACGGGACGGTGGCACGCAGCTGCTGGGGGGGCCGTGCCCGGAGGAACGGGCCGCTCCACCCGTCTCGGGGGACACCCCGCCCCTCCTCCTGGCCCAGGTACGCCCGTTAATCTTCATGAGCGCGGCAGGGATACAGCACGGCCGGTTAATCACGGGGCCCAGCCATCCGTTTAGATCAGAAATGCCTGGTCCTCCAGCGCCGGGCAGGCTGTGTCTCCCCCCGTTGTTAATTGTGATTTATGTGTTTATGTAAAGAAAACAGGGACCCTCTGGAGCAGCGCTTGCCGCCTGGGCCCTCGGTCGGGATTTGCCCAAATGCCGATTTTCTGTCCTCTGTTCAGGGTCGAGGGTTTCCTGCCCCCGGGGAGGCCATGGTGGACCGGCCGGCAGCCCCCTGCAGCCCCTCAGCCCGTTAGTGACCTGAAGGGACTTACAGACTCTGTACGTCTGTCCTGGAGGACATTCTTGAAGGCAGGAGGAGGGGCCCATGGTGGGGGGTCCTCCGGGACCCCTGGAGCACTGAAAGCATGTCCCTGTTTCCGCCCCCAACGGGTCCCGGGAAGCCCGTCTTTCCTGGGGTCCTCAGGCCCCCGCCTGCAGACCCTGACCCCCGCCTGGCCCCGGGGCAGGGAGGGCCAGCCTGGGCCTGCTCCCGGCTGATGGCGTCCGGGGTCACACAGCCGCCCTGGCACTCCGGGCCCTTTTCTGTGAGATCTCCTGGGACAGGTGGGCACTGCCCGCGGGGAGCTGAAGCTGGTACCCAGATTGGGGGGTGGGGGACCCCTAAGGAGTCGTGCATTATGTCCAGACAGTCAGGCCACTCCACCAAGGCCTAGGCCTGGGCAGCCGCGTGTGGCTGTCCCCCACTCAGGGCTTGGACCTTCCTCCAGCAGCAGCCCTGGGGCCGGACCCCTGCATGTCCGGTGGGCTGGCCGGCGCCTCTTCACTGCCTTCACATCTGTCCCCACGGCGCAGCCCTGCCTGCAGAACGGCAGGGCCACTGGTGTCTCCACTGGGTGACTCGTGGATCCTCCAGGGCCGGTGCCCTGGCTGGGGACATCTGTGGCCTCCCAGGGCTGCTCATGGGCCTGCTCTGTCTCAGGGTTGGCTGAGTGGGCCAGGATCCCTGCCCTGAGCGTGTGCTACTCTGGAGGGGACCCTCATCGTCACCTGTCCCTGGAGCCCTCAGCCTGTCAGGGGCAAGGACTGACCTCTGCCCTCCCCGGTCTCCCCGTGTGCTGCAAGGGTCCCTTAGGTGCTGTGCCTGGGTCTGGGGTGGGGACGGGGCAGGGCGGGGGGCAGCACCTGTACTTGGTGGGGAACATCCGCTCGCAGTCCTTGCACTCCAGGGCCGGCCCATCGCCGCCCCCTCCGCCCAGGCCCTTGGGCTTGAGCTCCTCGCCTAGGCCCCCGTAGAGCGCGGCCCCCACAGCGCTGCATGCGTACTTCTTGTGTCGCCGAAGGTCCAGCTTGGACGGGAAGAGCTCGTCACACACGTCACAGCGGAAGGTGGGCTCCTCTGCAGAGAGAGAGGCCGGGAGGTGGGGGGCGAGACCTGCCCCGGGCCCGGGGGCGGGGTGGCTGCGGGCAGGGGTGGGCGGGGAGGCCGGGGAGCCTGCCCCGAGGGGGCTGTTCCCACTCGGGCTTCCCTCCTGCCCTTGCCTGGACCTCGGGGTGGCTGAGCCGGGGATGCGGGGACGCAGGGACCTCGGGGACCCACGTCTGCACCGGCAGACGCACCGAGAGACGCTGGGCCCCCCTTCGTCTCGGGAGGCCTCCGTGGGCCCGAGAAGGCCCGAGCTCGGGAGCCGAGAAGGAAGCCAGGCCAAGTGCTTTGTTTATGAATCGGGAGAAGAAAGATGACAGAGCTCTCATGCATATCATAAATTATTGTCGCCAAGGTCAAACAAATTAAAAGGGGGCAGCTATTATGAAGTTTACGAGACGGTATCCTGAGCAGCGTGCCAAGCCAAACAGTCAGCCCAGAGCTGTCAGCTTCCGGGGGGAGCGACCTCGGCCCCTCCCAGCCGCCCCCCTTGGCCCAGGGACGGCTTGACAGCAGCTCTCCCGGCGCAGCGTCTCCTCCCGTGTCCCCTCCAGCAGGGGGAGACCGCGTGCTCCCACCCCGGTTTGGAGAAAGGCCTAGCACAGGAGCTTGCACAGAGGACTTGCTCGTGTTGCTGGTGAGCCACGTGTGACTGCCTGCGTGGGTCTCGTGCCGCGTGTGAGAACGCGTGTGCGCATGGGCCTGCCAGCGTGTCGGCACCCACCTCCGTGCACCTGTGGGAGTATGTGCATTGGCGTGCATCCGTAGTCATGTGCACGTGTGCAGAGGTGAGTGTGCATGGATGCTTTTGTATGTGGCTACACGAGTAAAAACGTGTTTTCCCGTCTTCACACTGCCTGCATGTGTGTATAAGTGTGCCTGGCTTTGGGGCCTGCATATGTTTGTGTGCATACATGTGTATTGTGTTGTGCGCACGACGTGTACACACGTGTGCTGTGTGTTGAACGTGCATGTGTGTATGTGTGAACATATGTAAAGGCATGCCCACTTGTGTGTGAATGGGTGCTTGTATGATTTGTATGAATATGCATACATGTGTCTGTGTGAATGTGCATGTGGATGTATACATGTGCCTTTGTGTGCACACACACATGTGTATGCTCATGTGTGCATATGTGTTTGCACATGTGTGCACATGCAAAAAGGCCCCCAGGCCTGGCACAGAGCAGAGCCTTACTGACAGGCTGAGTGTGGCCCCAAAGTGCCTGCGTCCCAGGGGTGCAGCTGTTGAGGAGGCAGGGGAGGTGGGACCCCCGCCCTGGCTTCAGAGAGACCACCGGAGATGCTTCCGAGCGCCGAGAAGGGCGACCAGTTGCCCAGTCTGGGCGGCAGCAGGGAGGGCGGCCCCTCCTCCTGACCTGGCGTTTCGCTGGGCCGGGGAGTGGGGGAGGTGGTGGGCTTCCCCACCGGGGCACCGGGAGCCCCTGCTGAGGCCCATGGGGAGAGGTCTGCAGGAGCTGGTTCTGAGATGCTGGCTGAGGCCCTGGGCCTTGGAAAACACCCTCAGATAGCAAGCACCCCTCCTCCAGGGCAGCTTTGTTCCCTCGGCACAGAGGCAAGCATCTGGGGGCGGGGTGGGGCGGCCTGTGGCCGGAGCCGGGACACGGAAAGGCTGGCGTGGGGCGGCCGGGCAGGCCTGGTGCGGGAGTCCCGCGGCAGCCCCTGCCCTGCTCTGGAGCTGCGGTCGGGGGGCAGGGCCGAGGCCGCTGGAGCCTGGAAGGCTCTGCCCACACTTCTCTGGACCAGCTGTCCTGAACTTGCTGAAAGTAGGCTGGGGCGAGGCAGGAGCGCCAGCGGGCCACACAGACTGGAGGCCCGCACGGCAGAGACTTGGTGGGGAGGGTGGCAGCCTCACCTATGACCCGTGAGCAAGTGCCCATGACCCAGGAGCGAGCGGGGCATGGGGACAGACAGCAGCATCAAGAAGAGATTCGAAACAAAGCCCACCGAGGCCCCCAGCTGGTGCTCCAGTGCGGGGGGACCCTGGACCATGTGGTCAGGGTGGGGGGTACGAGACTCGCTACAAAACCATTGCCCCTGCAGTGTGTCCAGCGCTGCCTTGAAGCTGGGATGGCAGCATGCCGGCTCTGCCCCCGAAAAACATCTGCTGCGAAAATCATGTCAGCGGGGAGCAGGCCCAACAACGCGACGGAGTTCACGTAGCTGAGCCTCAGATCAACGCGCGTGTACCCTGCTGGGGCCTACGTGTTGCCTGCTTTCCAACAGGTAAACTGAGGATGAGAGGGACGGAGAGACCTGCTCGGGGACCCAGCAATGCAGAACAGCTGGGCGACGCAGCCTTTGCTGTGGTCGGGGCCTTGGAAGCCAGCGGCGGGGCCCTGTTTCCCCTGAGGCCCTGTGGGGTGCAGGCGTGTGAGCTTGGGACGCACGGTCACCCCCCTGCACCTTCCTTGTCTTTACAACGGTGGTCCCTGCCCATCCCAGCACCCTTTCAGAGCAGAGCCGGACGCTCAGGCCCCACACGGCTGTCCCGTGGGTTCCCCCAGACGTCCTGGGCCGCGACGGGCGCTCCCGCCAGCACCGCGACCTCGGGGTGGACGCCCAGCTAGAAGCAACCAGAGAAGCTGACATTTGAGACAAAGCAGAAATGCCCGCCCCATCCATCCATCACGCTAACCCACGGATTTTCCCACTTTTGATCTGAAATTGGGATTTAAAATGAAACTGCAGCCTGACGCTCAGCCTGACGTCATGTGGGGGTGCCCCAGGGGAGGCAGCCGACCCCACGTGGTCATCAAAGTCGCCCCCCTTCCCCATCTGCCGCGCCACCATGGACCCGTGTCGGTCCAGTCAAAGGGCAACACGAGGAGCTGATGGACAGGTGCCCCGGCCTTCGTCCACGCAGGTAAGCCTGGCATGCGGGACGGGGCAGGAGGGGTGCAGGCGGCCCCCGTGGCTGACCCTTTCCAGCACAGGCACCCCTGCTCCACTGCAATCCTGGGACGTAGGCTGTCTGCCGGTTATACCGTGTTTTATCGCCTCATCTCAAGTTCGTATTGTGGTGTGACTTTGTAGCGGGTCACGATACACTATATCTTTCACTGTATCTCTCCTTCCGTCAGCCTCCCGTGCTGGAGGCTCAAGGCACGGCACCCTCTCGCCTTTTCGCTGGACAGGGGGCAGAAACGGCATCCCTCTGAGCCCTTCTCCAAAGGGAAACGTATTTGAATGGACATGGTTTCCTTTATTTTCCTCCAAGAGCGAGAAATTCTCCTGAAAGAGGAACCTTTCCCCCCCATCCGTGGACGGGGCAGCTACGGAATTAAACGTCTCTGCTCTGACTCTCGGGGAAGAAACTCGAACTTGCGTGTCTGCCACTGGGCCCCGCCGCGCAGAGGTGACCAGCCAGGGCTGCTAGTTCTTCCAGGAGACCTGCACCATGTCCTGGCTGAGTCCCCTGCCTCCACCAGGGCACGGAACCGGGACTCAAATCGCAGCCTCGCTGGGGCCAGGGTCGAAGCTCCGTCTTGGCCCCCAACCCTCACCGTGTCTCTCCGAAGGGCCATCAGCAACTTCTCGTGGTGGAGCAGCAACGTGACGGAAAAACACGTCAGTGCCTAATGGCTTCGGAGAACCGAAGGGGACACAATTATGAAGCATCTACATGCTAATCTAGCAGCCTGGAGGCGTGAGGCGCTGGGGAGCCCACTCCAAATTCCCACCACGATGAGGGGCCGCTGCCGTCCGCCGGGCCCGGGATAAAAGATGTTTTATGATAATTATCTTAGTGAGGAACGTTTTTTTTGCATTTTCTTTCTGCGCGCGACGCGGGGTCTAGCTGGGGCGGGGGCCGGTCTTTGGGAGGCGAAGGGAGTGATCTTGACAGCAGACGCTGAAAAGTCAAACATCTGCAATTAGCCGGCAAATGTCGGATAAGTTGTGAGGAAAAGGCAGACCCCGGTTCGTTAAGATGGGGGGGCGGGAGCGGGGAGGGGGGAACCCGGGGTTTGAAGCCTTGGAGAAGGGAGACATTTCCCGACTCGAACGAAGTGCGTCCCGGGGCCGCACCGCCTGGGCCAAGCCGGCTGCCCTTCCGGCGTGGCCGTGCGTCCGCTGAGATTCGTAGGTCTTTCCAACAATTGTTTTAAGGAAAATGAGACCATCCCCCCCTGCGCCCCGCATCTCGGCGATTTATTTTTCTTTTCTCAATGGTCTAATTAAAACCACACGTCGGAGGGGAGGACGGGCGGGCTCAGGCTCCCCACACTGTCCCTCTGAGGCGTTGCCTCTGCAACTGCCCCGTGAGCTACCGCGCGACCCGCAAGGCTGGCCCCTGGCCCCTGGCCGCGGTCGGGATCGGACCGGCGAATTAAGATCCAGAATTCGGAGGCGGCTCCCAGAGGTTCCCACTGGTGACTCCAAAGCTCAGCTCCCCGCCCAGCCAAGGCCACCCTCGCACCAGGACACCGGCGCAGCTCCTTGGAAAGATGCCGTTAGTGGCCTGAATCATTCAGCTGTGGCGCTTTGGGGAGGCGGGGAAGGTAGAGGGGAAGGACCCCCTGCCTCCGGCACAAGGGATTTAGGAGCTCCAGAGGTGGCTCGGAGGGGAGACGGCTTTGCTGTTCACTTCTGGGGTCTCAGGCAGCAAGAAGCCACCGTTGGCTCCGAGGGAGTGTTCAGGGGGTGACCGGGTTGGTCCTCGGGGCCACTGGGCTTCTCCTCCGGGCCTGAACCCGGCTCCAGAATCCCAAGGTGACCGGGCACACGCGCAGCAGTGTGGGAGGGCGGTGAGCCCGAGTGTCGGAGCCCTGGTCTGCTCCAGGCTGGTCTCCCGGCTCCCCCGTCACACTCGTGTGGGTGCGCAGGTGAGCAGGGAGCGCACCGCTGGTCAGATCCCGAGGGGTGGCCCACCACCCAGGATGCTCGGGAGGACCCGCATGGACCCCGCATCCCCTCCCCGAGGACACACCGGCCCTCAGCCTCTCTCTCAGACAGCCTCCTACAGACGGGCCACAGAACGGGGTGCGGGGGACCATGTCGCTGCTGGTGATGATCCTAATGCCGTTTTTAAAATCTCCCGGGACCCTGCCATCGCAGAGATACCAATGCGACAGGACGCCCGTGTCCCATGCCCGCGGAAGTCCCGTCGTGAACTCAGGACGGGGCTCCCAGGCCCCACGGAAGGAAGGAGAAGCCGAGGGCTGAGTCGGGGGGCCGGGGGCAGCCGCCGGGGGTGCCCGCACAGGCAGCGATGGGCCTCGGGAGCTTACCGTCCAGGCTGGGGGGCACCGTCCCCAGGGCGTAGGCAGCTTCCTTTACGTGCACCAGCAGCTCTTCTCCAGGCCCGATGTCCTTGATGACTTTGTAATAAATCTAGGCGCAGAAACCAGAGAGAGAGACGGTGAGCAGGGGGTCCCCCTCACCCGGAGGGCCGCGGCCTGCACGCCGGCCCTCGTCCGCCCGTCACCCAGAGCGGCCCCCCCGGAACACTCAAAAGAACTGCGGTCCCTTCTCAGCGGTTTGGCCCAGGTTTGGATGTTGGTAAAAGGTGTAAAAACATAAAAGGATTAGCCCCAAAGTCCCGAAGCAGGGACCAGCCTAGCGGGAGGTGGGGGTGAGTCCTTTAGTCAGCACATATGCAAGTGGGGGAGGTGCCCTGTCCTTGACCTTACGGGGCCCCCGGGTCAAGAGTGCATGTGGATGTTCATGAACGTGGCCGTGACCTCAGGCAGAGGCCCCGTGAGCCTCTCCTGAGCACGGACCCTCCTAGAGGGGAGGGAGGGGCGCAGTGCCTGCCTCAAGCTTGATGCCCAGTGGCCGGTGGGGCCGTGAGATGCGGGCCGCCCTGAATGACACAGGAGGGGTGGGTCTCAGGGCAGATCCTGCTGCCCTCAAGCCTCGTTACTCTGGGCAGCCTGTGTGTGTCCTGGGAAAGGACTCTTGGCACTGGAGGTGGTGGCCGCGACCACCCGAGGTCTGGGTAAGTCCGGGAGAGGACCAGGCCTCCTTGTCTGGCCTGAGCACCCCGCCCGCCGTGGAGACCAGGGGTGCAGGTGCTCTGGGTGGGGGCTCCCATGCCTGCCGTGAGCAGAGCTGACCTGGGGAACCCTGCATCTCAAAGCTGGAAAGAGCAGATTGAGGCCAATCCACTCACGACTGCCCATTTTTTCAGGGGTTTGGGCCCAAGTCAGATGACTGTAACCCTGGAGCTCCCGGAAGCTCAAAGGCCCGGCCCCAGGACAGGCTGGCAGGCCCCATCTGCTCTGGGAGACCGAGGGGCGGAGCTCTTCCCACAGGCCCCCCCAGAGGCCGTGCTGGGGGACCTCGAGAGGACAGGTGTCAGGTGACATGGGTTGGGCGCCCAGAGACAGCCTGTGCACGTGGCTGGCCCACTTCCCCCGACTCCCCCCCCCCACCCGCCCTGGTAAAGATCTGGAAGGCTGGGCGTCCTGATAGCGCGTTGGACCGTTTGCCCTCCCCCAGAGCACGTCCCGTTCTGGACCCGCTCACACTGCCAGCCCTCGCTCCCCAAGGGCACTGGCGAACTCACAAAGGGGCACGTTTCCCCGAGCTGCGTCTCCACACCCCCGGATGCTGTTCCCGGGGCCCCACGGCCGAGGGATCTGCCCCGCACAGCCTCCCTGGGGCCAGCGGCCAGGGCCCCCGGCTCATCAGCCATTTTACCAGGCGGCACCTCCAGGGAAACACGGGCCAGGCTTTCAAATGAGGACCCGACCCTGGGCCCCATCCACTTCGGTCATCAAACCAACTGTTACAAACACGCCAGCTCTGTAGCCCGGTATCCGAAAAACTACACCGTGGCCCAGTCATTGTTTGTGGAAGAATCAGACTCGAGCTGCCGGTTTTCAAAAGCCGACCCGGAGTGCATCTGAAATGGCAACCAGGTGCCCCTGTGGTCAGGCTGGTGAGTCAGGGGTTAATAGGCAGGGACAGTCCCACTTGCATTGGGACAGCCTGCAGCACCTCCAGGATGGGCCTGCTGCACGCCACCCTCTGTGCCTGGACACCCCCCGCCCCCACCTCGACCTTCAAGGCCCCAGGACGTGGGAGGCCCGTGGGTGGCTTGCTCTGACCTGGCGTCCGGGGCGGCCCCGTCCTCTGTGGGCCCCACTGCTGGGTTCCTGCTCGGCCTGGCTGGCTGGGTGGGCACCGTGGACCCCCTCCTCCACATTTTACCTCCCCCTTCTGAGGGCCTCCCCAGACCACACCCCCGATCTCCGGGGTCTCTGGGTCCCCCGTGATCCCCACCCCAGCTTCTGGGGCAGCCGGTCCTCCTCTGCTCCCTTCCAAGGGCTGCCCCCACCAGACCTCTGAGCATGCCCGCGGCCCCAGCGCTCCTACCTGTCCTAGCGGGACCCTTCCACATCTGCACCCCCAATCACAGGGCCACCTGCCTCCCTCCTCGGATGCCCTCCAAGGCTGTCTTGCCCCCGGGGACCCTCCCCTGGAGCCGCGGAGGGATGGTCCAGGGCGCTGGGCCTCAGGGAGCAGTTGGTGAGCAGCCGTTGCCCCTCCCCCGCTGGGGACCCACAGGATGGCCCCCTGGTGCCTGGAGGGGGTGTGAGGACAGGAAGGGAGGCCCACGGGCTGGTAGCCAGTGGCTGCCTGGACTTTGAGCTGCAGACGAAATTAATTGCTATTAGTGTTCATGTCGGCCGGGCGGCCTGGCGGGCGGTGGGGGGCCCGTCTGTGGGGCCTCCACCCGGAGGAGGGGCGAGGAGTGCGGGGAGTCAGCGCAAACTTTCGCACCCGTTCCAAACCCAGCGGGCCGGCCTTCCCCAGCCAGCGTGTGGAGGGCCGCACAGAAGCCGGCGGTTTTACGACCTGTCCCCAGTGGCACAAAGGCCTTATCAGCCAGACGCGCGGAGGCGCTGACAAAGCGAGGTTCCTGGCGGGCGGGCGGGGTGGGCGGCCCGGGGGACAAAGGCCGGGCTGCTCCCGGCCGCCAGTTCTCGCAGCTGAGCGGGCCCTGCCCTCCGGGGCCTGTAAGATACTCCCGTGGCCCCTGAAGCATTCCTGAGGTCGGTTTATCGCCTTCCCTTCATTGTCTGGCCCTCAGTCCATCCTACTCAGGCCTGAGGTCCGAGCGGAGCCCACCCGAGGACAGAGGGACAGAGGACCGAGGACAGAGCCCGGGCGGGGAGAGAGGTGTGTCTGTCCAGGGGAAAGGACTCTCCTCTCCAAAGCCCTTTCCTGCGGAGGCAGGAAGGAAACACCGGGTTTTGTTTAAGGGACAGACCTCAGTACCTGCTTTTTCCCCGAGGGCCGGGGCTGCCGCTTAAACCTGCCCGGGGCCGGGGCCCTGCGCCCACACCCAGCGCCAGCGGCGTGGGGTCCACTGCTGCCCCAGGCACGCTGACGGGCCTCCGTAAATGTCCCCCGTGCACGGCTTTTAAAATCCCGGTGCCAGATAGACCTGATCTGAAGTTAGGGCTCCGTCTTTGTACCGACAAAGGCTTTATTGAACACCCTCACCCGGGCCGGGCGCTGTTGACTGACTCAGCCGGGCGGGCCTGTCCCCTCACCTTGTCACACCCCTCAGGCCCAAGAGGCACTCCTTGTAGGTCAGTGGAGGGAGGGACACACTGGCGGCCACGCTCCCAACAAAAGGCAGAGAAATTGCTGCAGGAAAGTTGGATTTTGTACAGACGTCCATTCCCAGCGGCCGTGTATGAGAAGGACCATCACCCCACCCCCCACCCCAGCATTCTTTAAGATGAAGAAATATTTCAAATGTATAACGGCTCTCGGTGTGGATACTTTTTCCTTCCAGTTCCTTAAGTTTTTTTTTTTTTTTTTTTTTAATTATCAAGTCAATTCACAAGGACACACACTCTCTTCTACCATAAACACATAGGTGCCACAGTGTTGATTTCTACCGAAGCTTAGAATTCTTGGCTACAGACGCACGCTGCCCCGGCGGGCCACGCAGAACGGGGGGGGTGCAGCCTCGCCGGGCCCTCCAGGGACACGTGGGTTTTCTCAGAAACACGAGTGGGATCAAGTGAACCGGGCCACTTTTTTCCCACTTTTTGAGCAGTTTCTCAGAAAAGGGGTGCTTGAATAAAAGAGCTGAGATCTCTTTCAGTCTCCCAGCTATCGCTAACCAAACCCACCGCCCTCTGCTCTCCGTCCTGGATCCTGAAATCCAGCGGGACGTGAACCCCCGGAGGCTCCCGGTGGGTGCCCTTCTCACAGGGGCAACACATGGCAAGGGGACCCCGAGTTCCTCCATGGAAACTGCCGCAAGCAGGTCCCTCCGGCGCCCAGCCCCTTCTCCCCGTCCTGAGAGAGGAGGCGTGTTGCAGGATGATGCTATTTTGTTTGGTCTCTGCTTTTTGGTTGCTCGGGGACACGGAGGAGGCTGGGTGGGTGCCTGCACAACCTCATTGCTTGATGGACTTTGGAAGCGTCCCTGTGTCTTTCCTGTTGCTGTCCCCAAGCGGTGGGCCATCTCTCCCTGGGACATCTGTGGCCGCCCGAGCCCTGGGGCTGGGTGGGGGGTTGAGCCGGGCAGTTTAGAAAAATCCAGGCGATGCTCCAAGATCTAGCGGGGGCGGTGTCGGGGGGCCAGGGGTGGGAGTGTCCTTCTGTCCCTTTGCCCTGTCTGGGCCTCCTCCAGCACGGTCCGTCCGGGCGCCTGCTTCTCCAGGGCCGGGCAACGGACAGCGGTTTGGGGTGCGGTCCCACCGCAGGCTCCAGGGGCAGGAGAAGTCCTTCCTCTGGCCGAGGGGGGAGAAGGCTTGGTACCTGGTGTTTCACGCCCAAGTCTTGACATGCTGCTGCGTGTCTTCTGCCGCCTTCCCAGCCGCTCCCGCATGAAAAGTGAGTTTACTCTTCTCTCTGAGGTGTGCGGTTTGGGCCCGGAGGTCCCGCGCCCTCTCTAGAAACGACGGGTGGCAGTTGTGCTGTCGTTCTCCGCGAGTGGCTCCTTGCCGTGCAGCATCCCATCCGATGAGGGAGGAGGGAGTGGCAGGCAGGCTGACGGACCATCGCAGCGGGGTGGATTCTGGAAGTGCGCCCGCCGGACCCATCTCTCGCCGCCCAAAGGAGGGCCCCCTTGCTCCGAAGACGGCCCTGCGGAACCCGGCCTCTTCCTGACGCAAAACAAACTGGACGTCCTTTCAAGTCCGTTGGACCCCGGGTTAGGAAATGCTAAGCTGACTCCCCCGCCCTTCTCAAGTTCAAAGGGAAAATCGTGTCTCGGGATTCGGAAGCTGCTGTTTCCACGGGCCAGTTCGCTGACGGTTTCCACTTTCCAGAACCGTGGGTGATGAAGGCACAGGCGGAAGGGGACCGTGCGGGCGGCGGGGCACAGCGGGGTGGTGGGCGGGCGGCCTGCCGTGGGAGCCCCAGGGCCGGCGGGCGGGGGCCTGTGTCCCGCAGCAGAAACGGAAGCAAAGGAATCGCCCGGAGGCGCTGCGGCCTGGGAGCCCCGGGTGCGCTTAGGAGCCCCTGGGCTCCTGCACGGCCGAGATGGTCTGTCGGCGAATCTGCCCGAGAAATGCCTTTGTGTGGCCAGGAACGATTAGCTGCCTCTGGTTCCACCGTGGGGCAGCGGCCCTTCTGCTCAGATGGAGCCCCGAGCCCGGCTCCCCAGCATGCGGGTGACCCCAGCCTCAGCACACACCATCCACAGCCCTAAGGCCACATGCTGCATGGACACCAACATCCTTGCTGCTGAGGGGACCTGCCAGCTTCCCCACTTCCTTCCCACGGGGGAGCCAGGAACAGAGCCACCGCCCCGCCAGGCATCGCGCCCGCCTGCCCCCCTTTGCTGTGGGAGAATGAACCCCGCAGGGAGAGGGGGTGAGGCCACCAGGACTGAGGTCCCATGACACCCCATCCTGTTCATACTGAGCTGCAAAGGTGGACGGAGGCTCCCTGGGTGCCACGGGCACTTGCAGCCCAAGCACCCCAACGGGACAGAGGAACCCCGCTGTCCCGAGCTGTCAGCCCCGGGCCCACTGCCCCGGCCACAGGGCCTCAGGGCCGTCTGCAGGCCACACGAGGGGAGCAAACCAAGTCACCTGTTAGGTGTCCAGGAGGACACCATGACCCAGTGTGGCTCACTATCTCCCCCAAATGCCCTCAGAGGGGCACAGGCTGCATCAGGGTCATGCAGGGTGTGTGGGGCCACTCTGCTCAGAGCTGGCCCGGACACATGAGCCCTGCTGCCAGCAAGGCCCTGTGGGCCAAGGGGAACCTCGGGTACCTGCGTGGTCGGGGCAGGTGCCCCCCATGCTGAGCGCGCCTCTCTTCTGGGCAGAGCTGAGCACTGGGCAAGCTCCAGGTGCAGAATCCCATGGAAACATTGGATTGGCTTAAATGTGCACCCCGAGTTTGTGTCCTAATGCGGGGTGATGGTCCCCGAGGCCGGGTGGGAGGGAAACACCCCGCAGGCGGGGACAGGCGGGGAGGCGTCCGGAGGGCCTGAGACTCTCCGTCGGGTCTCCAGGACAGAGCTGGGAGAGTTCCTGCCTGCGGGGCCCAGCTTCCGAGCCGGTGGGTCCTGGTGGAGGATCATGGGTTCCAGGAGGAGGCTTGGGGAGAGCGGAGGACCCCGATTCCACTGGGTGGAGCGATCCTGGCCCCTCCCGATGGTGGGGAGAGCCGGCAAAATCGTCACCCCACTGGCGCCCAACATGGAGCTGCGATGAACGCTCCCCAGAGCGTTCGCTGGGAGGCACGCGTGTTGGGAGGCAGACCGCTCTCCTGTCAGGCACCCGGTTGCTCCTCCAACGCCGCCTGGCCTGCTTCACCTGGGGCCAGCACGCAAGCACCTGGGGCTCCTAACTAGGGAATCGGGGTGCTTCAAGCTTCTCTTCCACGCGAGTGAGGTGCAAGGTGGTCCCCAAACAAAGGGCGACAAACCGCCTTCCTAGGAGCCTTCCGTCCGAGCCTCCTTGGCTCCACGTTCGCTGTCGTCTAGAAAGGAAAGTTCTTCGCCAGTTCTGGCCTGGTCTTTAGGAGGATTCTTTCGCTTCGTTATCTGCAGCTTTTGTTCTGCTTTTGCGATTGGAAAGAAAAATTATTTCCCAACTCTTGGGTTCTCGCTAAAAGCCATGGATGGCCCTGGAGCAGAGGCCTGCCCGTCGTGGGTGTCTGCCACCAGCTGGTGTCCCGCGGAGCTCGGCTCTGCGCAGGCTGGTCCCCGTGGGACGCCGCTGGCTGGGGGAGTCGCCGCCAGCCTGCAGGGGTCCCGGGCCGCCCCGGTGGAGCTCTCGGATTATTAAAGCCAAACAGGTCCTCCCACGTCACGCGCCCCCAGCCCTTGCTGATGGCTTGCACAGGCGTGGGAGAATGTGCCTTTTGTTTTGTGGTCTCCGCAAACATTTTTGAAAGCCATGGAATCCTTTTTTTGCAAATGAAATCTCATGTGTAACCCCAAGATGTTAGAGGCCAAGGCAAACAGCTCTGACGGGAGGGCGGGGCCCCCCAGGAACCCAGTCCTGCAGGAACACAGTGAAAACGTGTCCCCGGGGGCCAGGCGTGGGGGCGGGGAGCCAGGAGGCCCCGGGGGCCACTTGCGAACGTGAAATTAAAGCCATCGCCCAGCAGCTCCCACCACC
The DNA here is from genome assembly GCA_004026585.1 of Noctilio leporinus. Lineage (NCBI taxonomy): Eukaryota > Metazoa > Chordata > Mammalia > Chiroptera > Noctilionidae > Noctilio > Noctilio leporinus. Next base: position 215,945 of record PVIW01000636.1, read on the forward strand.
GGGACACAGCGCCTTTCTGCTCCAAAGAAAGTCTGCACAGCTTCCTCCATGCGGGTCAGCTCGGGGGGCCGGAGCGGCTGGGGGGAGGACTGACCCCCGCAAGCTGGCCCAGCTGCCGTAGCGGGTGTGGGGGCAGCGGCAGCTCCGGCCGCGCTAGCCTTCCAGACCCTTGGTGCGGCCCCTTCCGGAGGGTATTCAGACGCAGTTTCGTGGTAGACAGTTCCCGCTCTGCCTCTCCCGTGCCGCCCGGCGGTGGCACCCAAGGGAGTGCGACCGTTCCGGCTGCTTTTCCTCACACACACCATCGTCTCTTGGCTCCCCGAGGCTGACAGGCCACGGCCCGGTGGCCCCGGTGGAACCTTTATGGGGTGGCGCTGAGCTTTTGGAAACCCTGTGCTGACCAAGTGTCAAACAGCCACCCCCACGGCAGGATGGGGCCGGCGCAGCACGCAGCAGAGGTCCCTGTCCGCTGTGGGTCCAAGGCCCCCAGGCCAGCTGCAGGGCCGGAGGCCCCGGAGCGCAGCCCCCCACGTACCTGCTCGTTGATCTGACACATGGTGAGATTCTGGTCATCGCAGGAACACGCCACCCGGATGTACTTGAGCCAGCTGCCGGCCCCGGCCTGACCGGCGTCCACGCAGAACTTCTCGCCGCCCAGGTCTTCAGAGACCTGCGGGGAAGACGGAAAAGCCAGCGGGTCAGGACCATCCTCCTCGCAGGGCCCGGCTGCCTGGGCTCCAAGTGGAGGGCAGCTCAGCATCTGGTCATCAGCGAGGCCCTCGGCCCACCCGGCCCACCCGTCCAGGAGCCCCCGCCCCAGGGGAGGGGGAGGGGTCCCTCTTTTCTCACCGCGCAGATCGCCAGCCCAGAGTTAAAAGAGCCACCAGCGTTGCAAGCGCTCCCCACCCAAGTGGCCCCACGTGTGAGGAAGCTGAGCCCACTGGGACTCAGAAGAGAGCCCCGTGCTGCAGGGGGGCAGGGCCGCAGAGAACCCTCCAAGGTGGAGGTGCAGGGGGCGCGGCTGTGGGGAGCTGGGTGTGTGTGTGCTCACCCCCATGGGCCTGCTCACCCCCCTGGGCCCGCTCACCCCCATGGGCCTGCTCACCCCCATGGGCCCGCCACCCTGAGTGGCAGCAAAACACCTCGTCTTCTGAGAAGTGGGAAGCCCCCTCTGACGCCGTGGCCAGCAGCCACGTGGCAGCCCTCATGCCCGCGGGCCCACAGCCTCTGCCCAGCCCCGCACGGCCGGTCGTTGTTCAGGGACGCCTGGAAGTGGCTCCTTTATGCAAAGACAGGCCTGACTGCTGTCCCGGGGGGGGGCTCATGCCTGGGTCCCTCCACCCCCTGCTTTGCTCAGGGCCTCCTGGGGTTCCCGTTGGAGGCATGGCAGTGGCCACATCTGGGTGACCATCTGGGGCACAGAGAGTGTGGAGGGCCAGGAGGCCCTGGGCACAGGTGTGTCCAGCAGAGCAGGGTAGGGGCAGAGCAAGGACCCAGTGCAGGCAGGGCAGGGTGGGGACTGTCCCAGCAGAGAGGGGGTGGCCGGACTGGTGCTGCAGCCTCTGTGCCCTGGAGGTTCCTGTCAGGGGCGGGGAAGGGAAGACGCCTGCCCGCTGAGGCCCAAGGGGACACCTCTGGTCCGAGGACCCATGTGCTTCGTGCCTAGTGCCGGCGGTCCCCAGATATCCGCAGACACTTTCGAAATGGCCCAGGGCCCCCCGAAGCGTTGGGGAGACGCAGCACCTGACTCCAGCCTGCGCACCCGCACCCATGGCCTCCAGGAGCAGTGGCGCCTTGGCAGGCTAACCTGGAAAGGGACTGAGAGCCGAGGCCTCAGGCTTGAGAATTGCTCATGGGGGGCCTTTCCCCCTCGGACCTAATTCTAAACGAGAGGAGAGTGGCCACGGGGTCCGGGCAGGACGCAGACAAGAGACGGGCAGGCGGGGACAGGTGGGCACAGGTGGGGACAGGGAGGAAGCGAGGGTGTGGCAGCAGAGTTGTCCTCTCTGTCCCTGTCCCGGCCGCTGGGGGCCAGGCCCTGGGAGGCCGGAGGAGGGGGGTGGTCTGCTCCCAGCCCCGTCAGGGACCCCGCGGGCGGCGGGCGGGTGAGCGGGGTAGCGAGAAGGCCTCCCGGGCTCCTCTCACCTCCGACCACAACTGCAGGAAACCCAGCGGAAGACCCACCTCACAAAACCTGCGGTTAGTGGCACCTCCACCCATGTGCCTCACCGTGCCGGCGAGCGTCTTCCTCTGTCACAGGGGAAGAGGGGCACCTGAGGCCCGGAGTGCCCTGCGGTCCCCTCCTCACAGCACGGGCCACACGGGTGCCGGCAGGGCCAGGACACCCTCTGCTGTCTCTCTCTGTGCCCCCTCCAGCCCCCATCCACGGCACAGAGCTTCTGGGGTCCAGTGGGGTTGAGGGTGCTATGGCCTCACCCTGACCCCCAGGACCTGGCGCCTGTCTCCCAGACCCCCTAGAAGAAGGGTAACGTCACTAACTGGCTCATGACGGCTGATTGCCTGGGAGCACCTGGCCACTCCTGTGTTTGTGTGTGTATGCGTGTTCACACGTGTGTCAGGGGTGCCCTCGGGGGGTGCAGGTGGTAGTTGCCGTGTGTTGGGAAAAGGCAGATCAGCTCTGGCGGGGACCTGGCCCTGCTGGCCCCATGAGCCACCTTCACGACCTTCCAGGATCCCCCCCCCCGGGGGGGCTCTGGACTCAGCATTCCACCCGTAGACGCGTCCCTGGGGCCGCTGCCTCCCGCAGGGACAGGAGCTCCCAGCCCAGGTCGGGGTCCTCTGATGCCCCTTCCACTCTGTCACCCCACGGAGTACCCCTGACCCTGTTGCTTCTCCAAGGACTTGCGCTGAGGGCAGGTGGAGAAAAGCCCAGGGGCTCCCAGCTCCCAGTTCCGCTGGACGGTTCCGGGCTGACCCCACCCGCCCTGCTTGGAAGCCCTTCCTCACCCCTGTGAGCTAGCCCGCCCCTGCAGGCAGTCGGGAGTCAGGTCCACCTTTGCCCCGACACAACGCCAGGGTGGTGGCGCCCCTGAAGCAACCCTGGGGTGACCCGATGAGCAGCTCCTGCCCCAGGCTGCCTCACACAGTGGCGCGTCTGCGACCCACACGGCGACCATGCCGGCGCTGCACACGGCCGCTGCCCTTCGAATGCCTCCCTGCTCCTGGCAGACGCCCGGTTCTCCCTGCACACAGGTGAGGCTGGCTCATCCCCAGGGGACACTGGGCTGGGGCCTCCGTCTGCCCCTGTCTCTCCCGGGCGGCAGAGCCGGGCTCCGAGGCCTCCCCACCTGGCCCCCAGTGTGTGCCCACCCTCCGGCCGGCAGCCCCCTTCCCTGTCACTGTGGGACATGCCCCTCCTCCTGAGTCCAGAAAACCCTGGCCCAGCCCCTGAGCATGGGAATGGGCACTGGGAGGCAGTTACTTTCCGGGGTCCCTGAAGGTCAGAGAACGTCCCTTCTCTTTAGGGGGCACCCTGGCTGGCGAGCTGGGGTGATAAAAGAGGCCTTGGGTAACCCTTGCCTTCCAAGGAGACAAAGTTCTGCCTCTGAGAGGCACCCAGTGGAGAGCGGACGCTGTCCTCCGGTCTGTCCCCACGGAGCTCCGAGGGACCCCAGGCCGAATCCCGGCTCCGCTGGGGCCCCGATGTCCCCTGCTCCCCCGACCCTGCCAGGTCCCCCAGCTCATAAATCACCCTCCTCAGAAATGCCGAGTTATGAAGCACAGGGATGGAAAAATTCTCTTAACCTTGACAATTTTTTTGCACATCATTTGAGGTTTTCCTGCACTTGTAATTTGCGGGCTCTCTGTGGGCTGCTTCCCTCCCGTCTCGGGCACGGCCAGCCGCTGCCTCCCTCCGCCAGCGGGCGCGCCGCGGGGACACCCAGGCCTCTGCAGTCAGCGGGTCCTGGATGCTGCGCCTGCGGGACGGAGCGCCGGCTGCCCAGCCCTGGTGCCTAGGCCCTGCGTCCCCGCGGACAGGCACCGCGAGGGTCTCCTCTGGCCCCTGCCCCTCCTGGGAGGACCCAGGAGCGGTCTCAGGGCCACGGGCCCCGCCCCACGGCCCCGCTTGCAGGTCCCCCTGCCCACAGGCCCTGAGCACGTGCGCACACAGCCTGGCGAGGATTTACAGCCTCCGAGGGGCCCGGGAACAGCGGGGCCATTCTTGGCTGGAAGTGGGGCGGCGCTCGGGAAACACCTCCATCTGGGTGCGGACAGGGGCCCGGACAGCCTCGTAAATCCCCTTCCTCACCCTCATTATGAGGCGCGGCGAGGAAGCTGCCAAGTGCCGGTGTGAAGGGGGCTGGCCAGGCGGCGACGGGCTGCCACGCAGACGGGGGTCAGGCAGGTGGGTCACTGGGCTGGAGCCCCACCAGCTCGGGGTGCGAGGGGAGCGGGGGAGAGGGCAGAGGACAGGCAGACGGGCAGGGGCTGCTTCTAGGAGAAGCGGGTTGCCTTAGGAAAGCTGTCCCTCCAGCAGGGATGGCAGCTGAGGGTGGGGGCACAGGGAGGGAGCCTGGAAGACACGGGGTGTTGGAGGCTCCTGGGACACCGGGCTCACCCTGGTCTCCGCTGGACAGTCCCAGAGCCCGGGGGGTAAGGACCGGGACCCGTTGGTGTCCCACACTCAAGAGCACAGCCAGGACGCAGAAGTCACAGCAAGGCTGCCACCCCCGAACCACACCGGGGGGCGCCTGGACCCTGCGTGCGTGATGGCCGGAGCCCCAGAAGCCACAGCCGGTGCTGTGCTGGGGACCCCGCATGTCTTCAAGGATCAGATGCAAACCCTGGACCACAGGTGATTCAGGTGAAACGCCATGTGAGCCCCTCAGTCTAGACAGCGGAGGCCAGGAAGCTTCCTGGGGTTCACAGAGTCTCCCCCAAAGGTGCCACCAGGGTGCACAGCCTTGGGCACCGGCCTGGGCCCAGACCCGGGGCTCGGCCTGCACTGACGGCCTCCCCTCAGCTCTGCCTCCCACCCTCCCCGACCCTTATTCTGTTTCTCCCTTATTCTTTCTTTGGCTCCTTGGTCCCCAGCAGCACTGAGGGGGCAACAAACCAGCAGCTTCGACAGGAAACTGAGGGTGAAGTGGCAGCCAAGAGGGGCCTAGAGCTGATTTGGGGTGCCCCGGGGGTAGGTGGGGCCTGTCAGGTCCCCAGGAGTGGGTCTTACACCAGGGGACAAGGGGAGAGAGACGTAAACCTGGGGCTGGGCCCTGCCCCTCGCCGCTGCTGCAGAGACCCACCACCACCCTGTGGTGCGACCGGAATGCAGCCTCACTCTGGGGGTGCCCCCCAATCCATGGCCCGAGTGGGGTGTCTGGGAACTGGGCAGTCTGCCGTCTGTGAGCTCGGGCCCCGAGCCACCAGGAGGAAGCAGGCTCACTAGTGATTCAACTAGCTCCTTCCTCCGCCCAGGGGTGGGTGAATGGCCTGCCAGGGGTGGCCGCCAGTGAGCAGGTGACCGGCAAGAGGGGTCACTGAAACCTTAGGGCCAGCAGCCAAGTCGTTTCTGTAGGAGCCCGTTGGGTGGGCAAGGAGCCTGGTGAAGGGGTGAGTGCCCCATCTCGAGGGGCATTCAAGGAAGGCTTGTCAGCCATGCCTCCCGGCGCTCGGAAGGGGGCTCTGAACCACGCGCGTCTTTGCAGCCCTGACGTGTCAAATGCTCAATCTGACAACACAGAGGGTGAGCTGGGGTCCCACCTCAGTTTCCCGTTTGGCTGTGGGGGGGTCCGTGGCTAAGGAGCAGGACGTCTGGCTGTGGCAGAGCCCCATGCCAGCTCTGGGAGCCCTGCAGTGTCACGTGCTGGGGGCAGTGGGCACTCGCTGGTCCCTTCAGCTGTGCCTGCTCGTGGGGAGGGGGCAGGCGGGCTGCCCGGCGCCCACCAGGCCTCTTTCTGGGCCTCCCGGGTGGCAATAAGTACAGACCCCTGGCCGGCTGGGAATGTCCTGTGGTGACCCAGGTGCCCCCTCCCCGCCTCCAGAGGGACAAATGTCTCTGGAGGGAGCAGGTAAGGGCTGCAGCAAGTTCCCCCTCAACACCCCCCCGCAGGCAGAAGGGCCTGCACCCCCACAGAGAGGGCCCCAGGCTTTGCAGAGCCCTAGGTCTGGGGACAGCAGTCCAGCGGCGGGGCAGCCTGCTGAGTGACAAGCAGGGATCCTGGGGACCCTCCCTGTGCGCTGGTGGCACGTGGCCCAGCAGCCGGGTCTGCAGATGTGATGGGGAGGCGGTTGCCCTGGGACCGGCGTGCACTGGCTTCCTGTGGTGAAGCCCGGCTTCCCGACGCGGCTTTTTGAGCGCGTGGAAGGCTCTCCCATGGGGTGAGGGCGGCCTGAGAGCGGGTCCTTCCCGGAGGGGACGCTGAGACCCGTCCAGCAACAATGGAGGCTCACGCGGCCCCTCCCAGGCCTCGGTGGGGCCCCAGGGTGGGATCCCCAGCTCCTGACGGACATCCCTACAGGGGAGGCCCCGACTCTGTTATTTCCTGCTGGCGCCCCGCAAGGGCGCCGGAGGGGTGAGAGGAGGGCACCAGCTCCAGGGCAGCTGCAGTGCCACCCTCTTCCTGTGGGCGGTCTCGGACTGGACACCAGGGCCCCTGTGTCCCAGGGGGACAGCTAGGCCGCAACATGCTCCCGGGGGCTCATCCCGGCTGAAATCCCACAGAGTCACATGAAGCACAGAGACAGGGTGGAGCAGCCATGGCGGGCGGGGCCAACCACGGGCGATGGGGGGACCAGCTCCCCTTCCTCCTGACCCTGTGAGGACAGAGCTGGTGTCGCAGGGCAGCTGCCGGTCAGAACGCGTCCCTGCAGAGGTCCGGCCTCCGGTGATGCAGGCGTCACTTGGATCTGACCCTCCGTGCCCCGCCCTGACCGCGCACCGCAGGGGGGGGGGCCCTCAACTTGTCCCTCGGGGGCTCAGCCCTGCCCCCGCTTCACAGGGCTTCTGCTCCTTGCGGGATGGAAACGGCGCTGGTCCTGCTGCTGTTGGCTGGACCCGGAGGCCAGCGAGCACCGGGGAACCAAAGCCTGGACCCCTGGCACGCTTTGGGCAGCCAAAGGCTACGGTGCAGAGGAGCCCCCAAAGCCTGGCCTGCGAAGTCCCAGCAGGTTCCACCGGGACCCGCCCCGTGTCCCCTCCCCTACGCCGGGGCTGTCCCGGCTCCCGGGGCTGAGGTGGTCGGACCCCGGCCACCGCGTCGCTTCCCGAACCGGCGCGAAGTGAGCTGGCTGCAGGGCTCTGCAGCGGCGCTCAGGGGCGCTCGCTGCGGTGGCCACGAACACGAGCAGGAAACCAGCCCCCAGAACCACACCAAACGGCGGAGGTGGCATCTCGGCCTGGGCTGGGGTGGGTGCCGCTCTGCCCACAGGAAGCGGCTCGGTCGCGCTGACGGGAGGCCCCGCGAGGTGTCACACTCGTAACCTTTCCCTGGCCACATAGGTGGTGACGAACTGCAGTGCCTGTCAGCAGGCACCAACCCCCAGCAGGTGGGGAGCAGTTTCCACAGGCTTGGCGGCTGCGGAGGGGGGTTAGGGGGGCTGCCTAGACCTGGTCTTTGCTGGACAGACGCACAGCCACGGAAGCCAAATGCCAGGCCGAGGTGCCCCCGGAGGACCTGGGGCCCCCCCTTAGCTCCGTCCCCCTGGGCTGGCACCTTGTGCACCTGGGACCTTGAGGGCAACAGGGTAGCCACTGGAGGCCCAGCCTGCGGGGAGACCCTCAGGCCCTCTCCACAGCCCCCGTCTGCGGACGGCGCAGGACGCACTTGGGAGCGACTTCTTGGGACTTCCATGTGCGACTCCCAGAGAGGCAGGCAGGTTGGGGCTGAGGGAGGCCCCGGTCCCCTCCAGACACCCTTCCGCCACCGCCCCGCGGACGCTGCTCCAGCCACTGGGCCCCAGAGGTCCCCACCCCCCGACGGGCAGCCATGGTTGTAGTCACATTTGTGGATGAGGAAACCGAGGCACAGAGGAGTTAGGTAACTGGCCCGACGATGCGCAGCAAGAACGGGGCAAGCTGGTTGGACACTGGGCACTGGGTGCCCGTCTCACCCCTTTCCTGTTCCGTGGGAGACCAGCCCTCAGCGTCCCAGCTGGTCTCAGCTTCTTGCGGCCCCTCGCTGACCACAGCAGCCAAGAGGACTAAGTCCCGCAGCGCTTGCGAGGAGCTACGGGTCAGTCAGGGCTTGCTGACTGACCCATGGGCGGGGGGTAGACGGATGCGGGGGGTGAATGGTGGATAAGTAGGTAGATGGACAGAGGGACAGTGAACGGACAAACGGATTGTTGCATGGGACGACGGATGAGACAGAGTCCCCCAACCTTCCTCCCCACCCCCGGACACTTTGGCTTCCTCTACTTCCCAAGGTCAGATACAAGGCGACATTCCGCCAGGAGCTACAAAGGTGGACAAACACACGGACACCTCTGCCAGGAAGCCCACCCTGATGCACACAGCAGAGGGGCTCTCACAGCCCCTGCCCCACCACAGGCCAATCCCAGCTGAGTCCCACAGCCAGGCTAACAGCGGTGGCCCATTAAGGTCTGGGGGACGAATGTAAGGTGCGTCGGGACAACCGAGATCGGCCTTTCCCCAGTGAGACTCTCTGCTCTTGTCCCTCCCTGTCACCTCAGGACCCTGCTCCTTCGAGTTCCTCCCTGGGTTCTACCCAAGGCTGTGCAAACCCTCCCCCCTGCCAGCTGCTTCTCTGGAAACCAGGGTGGTGGTTTTCCCTGGGTCCAGTGTCACGGTGTCATTGTCCCGTGTCACGTATTACAGCGGGGTTTCCCCTGGGTCGATGGGCAGAGGCGCTGCGGGCTTGCCCATGTCGGCACCCGTGGGTGATCAGGGACGGTGCGGGCAGCCAGGATGCACCCAGCCAGGTTATATTGAGGGCCGTCCCTGCCCCGGACTCAGTCTCCCAGCCTGTCCCTCCTTCCTCCTCCAGGGGCGCCGCTGGGGAGACACCTTCCGCACCCGCCTCCTGCTTTGAGGTCAGCTCCCCAAATAGCTCCCGTCTCCCCAGGCCGAGTCCCAGCCCCTCCCCCCGCCTCCGCAGCCAGCCCCCTCTCGGCCGACATGCAAACATGGTCGTCGGCAGAGGGCTCCGGCGTGGGCCGTGTGGTCTTTGGACGCTCCTGCAATGAGCCGGCTCCGGGGGTCTCCCAGCGGGCCCAGGGGCCCGTGCGCGGACATGCTGGCCCCCGGCTGCGGCTTTGCACAGCCCGTCCGCCCAACACGTGGTCATCCTGATTCCACCGCCTGGGGTTCCTATCTTCTGCAGCGAGGCCCCGAGCGCCACCATCGCTGAGTGGGGAGGGCCTAGGGCCCTGTCCCGTGGCCCCATGGGCCGACTTTCTCCCCCAGCCCCCCAGCCCAGCAGACGGGGGTGACTCAGCCGCTGGGAGCGGCGGTGCTGGGAATTCTCAACCCCATGGGCCCTCTGCTTCTCCCACGCCGCCGGCCTCTGGGAGGGGCGGGCCGAGGGATGCGGCTCCGCCTGGGCCAGCTCCCTGGGGACCGCAGCCGGCTTCCGCCCCACGCTGCAGGCACGCCGGGTGGGCGAGGCCGGCTTGGGCAGGACTCCGAGGCCGGGGTGCGGCAGCGCCGCACGGAACGTTCCGCTCGGTCGGTCTCCCTCCTTCACGTTCCCGTGGGTCCCGGCACCTTTGATGAGACGTATCCAAGGAGCTGAAAGCGTGTCCCCCACCACGGTATCACCTGGGGTCTTTCAAGTCCACCGTGGCCGAGTGCAGGCATCTAGTGGCCATCAGGAAACAGGACCGAAAAGGCTTATTAAAGTCTAATGACCAGCGCTTCCAGGATCCAAACCTCTGAGGGCCCCGCCAGCCCCGAGGCCCCGCCAGGGCGGCACAGAGCAGCGTGCGCAGGGGGGCTGACGGCCTCGGATGCCGGCATGGCGACCTCTCTGTGGGCCCGATTGTGCGCTGGGCGTTTGAAGAGGTGGGAGGGGCGCAGGTGGAGTCGTTTGTCCCAGAGTTTCAGGGGCGGGCTGTGACGAGGACTCCACTCGCGCAGGGCCGTGTGGAAGGCAACGCTCTGTGGGACGCAGGGTCGCTGACGCTCGGGCCACAGGGCCCTAGATGCACCCTTAGGTGCCTGCCCGCTTTGTCTGGGGCCGCTGTCACCGCCTTGTCCTGGCCCGGGGTGAGCCTCTGCCCAGAGACTCCGGCCGCATGAGGTTGTTGGTCAACCAGCGATGAGGAAAATCACTATGGTAGGTTTTCAGCAGGGGCTGGTGGAGAAATATCTGGATTCCCAGCGAATTCAGGTCCCGGGACATTCCTGTGACCGGTTCCCTTGCGAACAGGGATTTGACCCCATTCGAGGGAAGCGATGTCACCGAGGTAAAACAGGCCCAGCTTTGCCCTGGTCGGTGCGGCTCCGCGGGTGGGGTGTCTCTTCACAGACGGCAGGATCGGGGGTTGGAGTCCCCGTCAGGGCACAAGCCTGGGCCGGGGGACGGACGGGGGCAACCGGAGCGTGTTTCCCTCTCAAACACCGACGTTTCTCTCCCCCTCTCTCTCCCCCACCCCCATCTCTCTAAACATAAATAAATAAAACCTTTTTCAACAGTACACCCAGCTCTGCCTAGTGGCCTCTCGGCTGACACGGGCTCAGTGCCTCCGTTTCGTGTTTGCTGGGGAAGAGCCCACACGAGACCGGAGGTTTCCGGGGGCCCCTTTCCTGGGAATCCGGAGGTAACTGCTTTCTTTGGGGAGCTGACATGTCGAGACTCTTTGTGAAATCGGGCCTGGGGCTGCCCATGTGTTTCTGGACAAGAGACACTCAGGGGACAGCTGTGGCAGCCCCATTGTGCCCCGGTGTCTCCCCGAAATGTCATCGGGCGGTTGGGATGTTGGGCACAGGCGTTTGAGGAAAGCTGGTCGAGCAGAGAGGTTGCATCAGCGCCCCCTTCTCAGCCAGGGGGACCCCCCAGATCACGGGCACAAGCTCCTGCCCCTGGACAGAGGACCCGCTGCCGGTGACAGCCGGGTCCCCGGGCGGCAGAGACAGAAGATGCCCTGTGGATAAAGGGTCGGTGTCTTGAAAACGGCACCGCGGCGCACGGCCCTCTCCCCGCCAAGGCCATAGAGTCGCCTTTGTGCTCCGCGGCTCCGCGTCCGCGCACACGGTTACAGCCTGGTATCGCGCAATCGGATGTTAACCGCACATTCTCATAAAAAAATAGAATAAATAATAATAAGCGTTTGACCCAGAGGAAGGATCTTTCACGAGACGCCCTACCCATTTTTCTGCTCCGACCTCAGTTTTCTCTGGACCGGGTCCAGGGAGCCCGGGGCTGGGCGACCGCCTTTTTCTCGAAGGGAACAAAAGGTCTTTTTCAGTCCTGGGGGCTGTCAAGTTTATCCAAATATTCTCAGCTTACTACCAGCCCCTTTCTGAATTGATATTTCCAATAAAAGGACACTTTGTATCTTTAGGCCACCCTGGGCCCCCCGGGCGAGGGCGCAGGGGCGGGGAGCCTGCCGTGCAGCCCGGCCGGCCACTTCCTCGGGGTCGGGTGGGAGTGGGCGCTGAGGGAGGGGAGGCGGGACCGCAGAGGGTGCCCACCCGCCGCCGCGCCCCGTGTCAGGGCTTCGCCGCCGCACCTCCCCCCGCCCCGGTTCTAATTTTGGCCAGGCCTGTCCAGTCTGCCAGCAGCTGCCAAGCGCATTAAGTCATGAGAGCCATCGGGGGCGGCCGGAGAGAATTCATTCCAGCCGGGCTGAGCCGTGCGAAGACTGTTCTCCGGCTGTCCGCAGCCAGGCAGGGAGCGGCCGGGCGCCCGCCCTCACGACCCAGCAACGACGGTCCCTGAGCCCCGGCTCCTCCATCTGCCCGGTGCCTCCCACCACCCGGCCCGGAGCCCTGTCCTGGGCTGCGTGTCCGAGTGCACGTGTGTGCACGTGTGTGCATTTGCATGCATGCCTATGCACCCCCAACATGCACACACATGCATCCAACACCCTTCCCTGCAGCCCACAAAGGGCATTTCCTCCCACCGGCCTCCTCCAAACGGCTCTGATTAGCGTTAATGATAATTCTCATCAATCACCTCCAGCGGCTGCGGATGGAAACCTGGCCGCAGACAAGTGACAGGGCCCACTTAGGCAGTATTTATGGCTTGTGTGTACAGCGGCAGCCCCGGGCCGACACCTCTGGCCTGCGGCTGACATCAGGGCTGACATTTGGGGCCGCCAGCTGCCCGGCACAGAGGCCCTGTGTTCCTTCCCCCTGCCCCACCCCAGGGCCACCGCCACCTGGGCCCCTCCTGGTGCAGGGTGGGGGGGCTCCCTGCCAGGGCCGATGGCGGAGGGAGCGGGGCTATGGGGTGTGGGCAGCGTGCCCCCAAGTGGGGGAAGGAGCCAGAGAGGCTCTGGTTGGCAGGAAGCCCCGCCTGCTCCCCAAGCAGGGCTGCACACCTTTTTCCTGTCCCCGGCCGTGTGCAACTGCGTGTGTGCGCGTGGGGGGGTGACAGTGCTGCGTCCCTGTCTGTGCCCCCTGCAGCCCAGCGAGGGCAGGCCCGCTCAGGACGGGACTGTGTCTGGTCCCTGGTGACCCTCAGCCATGGCAGGAAGTGCTCTGGGGTCATCTAAGCGCCCACGGCGCAGGAGCGGTGCTGCAGGCAGCGGTGCTCATGGAACCCCTCCTGAGAGAGTCCTGTGAGCACCTGAGCCCCCATCTGAGGACCTCGGGTCACGGCCACGCCCGGGGACCCTGCCAACTAGCTTGTCCGTTCTGAACGAAGCCCACGGAGTCCAGGCTGCTTCCGGGAGGCCCCTCCTCGCCCACCAGCTACTGCTTCCCGGTGGAGAAGGGGGGAGGAATTTGGGGCCCCATGCTTCCCCTCCCATTTATCTCCACTTGCAGCCCAGCCCTGCAGACTCTGCACAGGTCGGAGGGCAGCTGGGCCCCGAAGCACACTGCTGCCCCAAGGAGCAGAGTCCGGGCGTCTCTCAGGCTTGGGAGATGTGCACCCCTCTCTACGCCAGGCTGCTGGTCCCCCGGGCCAGGCTGCCACAGGCCTGTGCCCCAGTGCTGGTTTCAAGAAGGCCCACCTGCCCCCACGGGGCTGAGTGGGGGAAGGAAGGTATTGCCCGGGTAGCAAATAACTATGCTGACGGTGCCGGGTCTCATTTTGCTCTGGCACCGGGGTCCATGTGCAGAGGCAGGGGGTCATTGCTAGGCTGTTGCCGGGGCGCGGGGCGGCCAGGCACCGCCGGGGTGGACATTCTGGGCGGAGGTGGCTCTGTCAACCTGGGCGGCAGCGGGAAAGGACCCATGGCAGGGGCTTGTCTGGAGACCACCCTGGACGGGGTGGGCTGACTGCCGAATGGCTGGCACTGGCCCCAGGCGTGTCAAGGGCACAGCTGGTCCCCTCCTGAGTCAGGAGGCCAAGTGCACTGCGTGGAGACTGCTCCACACGACCATGTGGGGTCCACTTCATGGCAAGTTGGGAGCCCCCAAGAAGCACCAACCACCTCCACGCAGAGCCCACCCTGCGGGGACAGGCTTCTCAGCACGTGACCCCCACGTCACGGAGGGAGCCGGGTGGGGTGGGGCTGGGCTGGCCTCTGGTCCCGGGGAGCCCACCTGAAGCTCTCCGAGATCGGCGCCCTGTGGAGCACGGAGCGGTGGGCAGCCCCCCGGTTTCACCCAGAGCGTCTGCTCCAGGCCCGGCCGGTGCCGCCCGAGCCACCCCTCCCCCAGCACACGGAGGAGAGAAAGGAACGGAGCCCAGGCCCCACGCAGGTCAGGGCGCGGGATTGGGACCCCCCTCCCTGATATGGCGTATCTGCTGGCATGAGCAGCTTCACGGCTCCCCACTTCCTTTTCCTGCGCCCCAGCTTCCTGAGCATGGCCTGCACGGCCCTCGGAAGATGACGCCAGGGGGCCGCACCTGGGAGGTGGGTGGAGCCCGTCGGAAGAGGGGCTTTGGGGTAAGGGGAGCGCGTCAGGGATTTTATGTTTGTAACAAGGTGGCGGGGTCACACTCTCCGCAGTCAGGACATCAGTGAGTGACACGCGGGGGCCCTAAGGAACCCCTGGCTTCCTCTCAGGGGCAAAGTGACCAAGCTGATCCTGAGCCTCCACTGTCCCCCGCAGTGGCTCCCTCCATCCTGGGGGTTCCCCAGAAATGGGCATCTGCCAGGGAATCATGAGTTACGACAAGGCGGGCCTGCCCACGGCCTGTGGGTGGTTAAGCTGGCTGTCAAAAGGGAGTGACAGTGGACAGGCAGCCACAAGGGATCCCAGGACAGTCTGAGATCCCTGCACCTGCCTGGCCTGGCCCGGCTGGCACTCAGGTGGCCCCAGGGAAGGTCATGTGCTCACCGGCCTGGACTGGCTGGGTCAGAAAGCCCCTGTTCACCCCCGAAGTCATGGCTGGAGTGGGGACAGCAGTGTCCAGGGGGAGGGGTCTTGAGGGGACCCTTCAGGGGCCCCTTGAGGTTTCACGGTGTGGTATCTTCAAACCCCAGACAGCTGTGGAGACACGGCTCTGTCGTCTAAGAAGATGGCTGTCCACCCACCTGCCATCTACCTATCCATCCTCCATCTATCATCTGTCAGCCACCTGTCACCTGTCATCCATGTACCATCTCTGTGCTGGGTCTGAGGAGGGAGCCGTCTTCAACTCTCAGACACTTTCACAAAGAGGCTGTGTCACCTTCCCCGCAGAGCAGCACGGACACGGAGCCCAACCTGCAGCCCCCCTCCAGCCGCAGGTCCTCTCGGGGCCTCGGACCCTCCTCCTGCCCGGCGCTGGGGCCGGTGGGACGGCAGGCACGCCTCCCACTGGACAAGCTCGCCCGCTGCTTCCTGGTGACTCCCGGCCTCCGGGGCAGCCTTGCGGCCGCATCTCCACATGGACACCACCCTCACCGCCCGTGCAGTTTCAGAAGCACCGCACCAACGTGGAAGCCTGAGGCTGCTCAGCACCTGGGACTGTCATCGGTGGTCCCAGGCAGCGCCCAGCTTTTCTGGGTCTCAGAGAACTGGCGCGGGGTTCCGCCAGGGGCCCTGGGCCGGGAGGTGGCGCCGGGTGGCCTCCTCTCACCTTCCGCTCCAGGCTGTGGCCGCGGGGCCTTGTCCCCTTCCCGAGGCCCGACTGGCTGCACCTTCCTTCCCCAGGCCCGTGGGGCGGGGGAAGCGGCTCCTCGCAAAGGCCAGGCCGTACACTCCTTGCTGCCCCCCAGGAGGTCGGGGTTGGGCCGGTGTTGTGGCTGAGATGGATGGACTTCAGGGTCCAGCTGGGCCACATTCACGCCTCATGGCAGACGGGTCATGCGGCTGCGTCAGACAAATCTCCCTTTTTAGCTCTTTTCCCCTCAACGTGCTCAGGCTTCCCCACGTCCCGAGGTGGCTGCTCTGCACGGTTGAAGCAGGGGCTCCCCAACTCTCGGTGCCCCGGGGGGGCTCCAGGCCATTGGCACTGGGGTGTTGCCTCTGGGTCCTGACGCCTCAAGTGACTTCATCAGTCTCAAGAGCTCCAGTCCCCGCTGAGCTTTGGGGTGCAGGTGGGCAGAGGGGCCCCTGGGGAAGGAGCACTGCAGGCCGAGGTGGTAAAAGCAGAGTCACGGCCCCAGCGCAGGGGCCTCTGAGTGAGGGGCTGTGGCCCTGTCCGTCCGTCTGTCCACTCTGTCCAGCCTTGTGGGTTGAGGAATCCTGTCCCCGGGAACAGTCCCCACTCCTTTGCAGACCTGCTGGGATGGGCCAACCAGGGCCTTCGTCCAGCCACACCGCAGGGCCTCCGCCAGAGAAAATGGAAATGCCCGGAGCCCTGGCCTCCACTCCGGCCCGGCGGGATGGCCCTGTACCCCGGCTCCACTTTCTGATTTTTCCGCTTTGGAAAAATGAAGTGGCTTTGTCCACACAGGACCTTCAGGGCTGGGTGCAGGGCCGGAACAGCTCGGTGGCTCCTCTGGTCCCCAAGGGCGGCGTCCTCTTCCACGGTTGCTCCTGCCCTGGCGGTCACACTGCCCCCCAACTCTCCAGCACAGCACTCGGCCCCCCAAGTCTTCCTGCCTTCCCACAGAGCCCAGCAGCACCGGGCAGCGTGCAGCTCAGCGGCCGCCGCCCTCCTCCTCTGGGGGCCAGTGTCTGCAGAGGCGGGGGCCCCAAAATGCCCTCTCTTCCGCTCAGGCCCCACCCACCGCTGCCACTGGCAAGGACAAGGGCTGGGGCACCGGGGCTGCTAAGCCTCCATCTCTGATCACAAGGCTATGGCCTGCTGGGGGGCGGGGCACAGGCCCGATTCTCGAGAACAAAGACCAGCACCGAGTCTATGCACAACTGTCGATCTCTGAGGTCACCGGCCCCTCCTGCCTGGGAGGCCGGCCAAGCACCCTTGGGTCTCAGCGGGAAACACCACTTTGGACTGGCGTCCCCACCCAGGACACGCGAGTTCTGCCCATACGGTCGTCATGACAGCGCCGTGGCCCGGATGACATGATAAAGAACGTGTTTAATGGCTTTACCAACCTTTCCAGCAGGCGACAGTTAGCTAGGGACAAGGGACTGTGGCTCTGCTGACAGGAACGCACAGACTTAATTGCATTGCCTGTGGCTGTCGGCCGTCCAAGGGGGGTCAGGCAGGCCGTGAGCGCGTCCCGGCGAGCAGAGGCGCCAGGCTGCGTGGGTCCTGAGCTCCGTGCCCCAGCCCCGCTGAAGCGCATGCCCACGGCACCCATTCACCGGGAGGCCTCACACGCTGCACACGCGAAGCCGCGTCCACGCCGGCTCCCGGTACGCGCGGTGCTGAGCCAGGGCACCGCCGCGCACGGCCCCGGCGGCCGCCGGCTTTCTGAGTCCCGCAGGGGACATGATTCCCCTTTTTCTTCCAGGGGAAAGAAGTGCAGATTGCCAACAATTTTCCAAAGGCCTTTAAAAGAAGGCCGGGAGGATGGAGCTGTGAACGCGGAGGAGGATAAACAATGATGACAGGTGGGGAGGGGACTGAAACCCAACCCCAGAGTAACGGCGGCCGCGATTTCTTGCAGATGGCGCGGACAGGCCTCCCGTTGGGACCGGCCTCCCGCCCGGCTGCGGTGGCGGTCAGCAGCGGCCGTTCCCATGGACCTGACCTGGGAGAAAGGGAGCCACCCTGCCCAGGGCGCTGGCCAGGGTGACTTTTTCGAACTTAGAAAACAATTCTGCTTTAAAAATATATATACATTTTAAAGAGTCCTGCAGGCATAGCCAGAGGCTTCAAGTTGGTCTCCGGAAAGCCACCCAGGTGGCAGCGGCTGCGGGGACATTCCAGGGGGCTGGCCCTCGTGCCCTGAGGGGCGTCCGCTCCTCTCCCAGTGGTCTGAGTTAGGGGTGAGCTCCCCGCCCCTCGTGGTCGCCACACTGGGACTGCAGACCCCGATCAAGGTGGGAGTCAGACTTCACGGCCGGTCGTTACGCGTATTTTCTTCGGTGCTACCTGGCCAGGCAGGGGACGGCTGCTCCGGGCGCCCACTGGGTCTCGGGAAGATCCTGGACCTCATTGCATGTTTCAGGGGGTCTTTAAGCTAGGGTGGGGGTGTCGAGGGTCTCCACCTGCATCTTCCTGCCCCCTGGGAGACACGGGCCTGCAGCGCCCCTCGATGGCGCCCTCAGAGGCCAGGGTGGGCGTCCGGCGTGAGGCAGCGGTGGAGGTTGGTGACAGACAGTCTCTGATGGCCACCAGGGTCTTCTGCCCTCCACCTCTCCGGGGGCCTCTGTCGGGGTCTCCCCTCGGTGCCCTCTCAGGGCAGGTGAAGATTCTGTGTCTGGAGAAAATCCTTCCGGATCTACTAAACCGGGGGTTTTACGGTCACTTCTCTCTGCTCCCAGGACGCGGGGCCCGCTGCCCCGTGTCTCAGTGGTCCGAGCTTACCCAGGTGAGGGGTCTTGGCCAGGCCCCTCCGGGTCCCGGCTGAGGTCAGACTCACAGCACGGAAGCACTGAGGACCCGGGCCCCGGGGCGCTGCCCACGCGCCTCCACTCAGGAGAGAGGGAGTCTGCACTTGGACCTGTGTCACCGGGCGCCACTGCCAGGTGGCAGCAGGGCTCACACATGCAAACGCCTTTGCTCCATCAAGACCTGGCCTCGGCACCTCCACTGTGATGGCAGGACCCTCTCGGCCTGAGGGCCGTCCAGGGCACAACAGGGCGTTGAGTAGGGTGTCTGGGTTCTACCCGCCCTCTCTCAACAGTGTGACATCGCCATTGACCCCTGGAGGGCAGAGTGGCTACTGGCTGAGAAGCCCTGGCTGACTGGGGGTCACTGCTTTTGAGACAAGGGACCCTCGCTGCGGGGGCTGCCCGACCCGGGGGGAGGGTGAGCATGCTGGCCGGGAGGGGAGTCTGGGGCAGGGGTCCCCGAAAGCCATCTGCCCCTCTCCCGGTGGCACTGGCTGCTCACGGGGAAACTGCTCCCTGGGCAGGTGCAGGCCCCAGGGCAGGAGGGAGCTCTGCAGCTGGGCCGAGCCAAGGGGGCTCCCAGGCACCCGTGGGGTCCCAGGCCTGACGCGGGGACCTGGGAGGGGACGGAGGCTGCAGACGCCTGTCCAGCTCAGCGCAGGCCGGCCGGCCTCCGGAAAAGACGGAAACCACAAGGTGGGGGCAGCCGTGAGGGTCCTTGGAAGGAAGTGTTTTACCCATTGAGGAAGCACCGTTGGCAGCAGCACAGGCCGCCGGGGGCAGAAAGAGCGCATTTCTGGGGAGGCAGGTGTTCCTTCCTTCCAGACGGGGTCCCCTGTGCATGTCCTGGGTGGGGCACGTGGGCGGTGGGGATACATGAAGCAGGCCTGCCCGGTGTCCTCCTGGGCCCTCGGCACTTGATGGAGCAGCAGCCACTGGGGTGTGTTCTGCTCTCACTGGGCGGGGGGAGGGGCTCCCAGGGGCCCCATCGGGGTCTGTGTGTCCGGCCGGGGAGCAGGGAGCCAGGATCAAGGAGTGAAGCTGCCCCGCCTGCCGGCAGACCCAGCACCCCGGCTGCCTCGCCCGAGGGTGGCTGGCGTTTGGGAACTTTCTCAAACTCCCAGGACCCAGCCCTTACGCCTGGGCACAGGGGGCCATGCCCCTCCTTGTCCTGAAGCCACAGCAATGCCCCGTCTAGCTTCTGGCACCACCATCTCCAAGTGGGACCTGCTCCCAGAATTCTCTTTCCTTGGCCTCAGCCTGCCCATCTGTAAAATGGGTGTGGGGGCAGGTCCTCCTTCGGGGGCTGCCCCACGTCCCAGGCAAGGCCACAGAGGAGGGCCCAATGCAGCAGGTGTTTAGAGCTGGGGCTGCTGTGCCCTCTTCTCTGCCTGAAGCTCTTCCAACAGGCGAGGGGGGCAGGGACTCTGCGGTGGAGGACTGGGCCGCCTCCCCTCCCGCCTCCTCCGAGGGGGTCGGCGTGGGCGCTGAGGCGGGCTGATCAGAAGGCCGCCACACGTCATGAAGCAGACGGCTGTCCTGTCTGCGCAGAGCTGCCCCCTCCGGCACGGGGCTTCCCCACCTTCATCTTCTCCCCGAGATGACGGCTCAGGGACGGGGGCGGGGGCCTTGGGAACGTGGCTCTCACGCCAGACACGGGGGTGCTGCGCCGGCCCAGCCGGGCTCCAGCTGCACGCCGCACGCTGCGGTGGGCGGTGGGGACTGTTTGCTGAAGATTAGGGCAGTTTTGCTAACGTCCTGGGAGTCGTGGGAAAAGCAAACGGTGCCGTTTCCAAAGAACTTGGAGGGTCCGGCCCCAGCGCTGCGCTGGGTTCAAGGTGTGGGTGTGGCCATGGGTCCCCTCACCACATTTCCCTTGTCCTTGGGGGGTGCCTGGGGGCACGGGTGATGACCCTCACCCCCATTCCCGTTGGCCCCACGGCTGGGAGCATTTTGGGGTGGGTGCAGAGTGCGGATTTCCACAGACAGTCCTGGCCTCAGCAGGCCGCAGCCTGGGGGTCGGGAGGCGCCCCGGCAACCCACCAGCTCTGATCTGCCTCCTCTCTCTGGCCTCTGGTCCCTGGTCCACGTGGCCCCCTAGGTGCTGAGTGTCCCCACCGGTGGCAGGTTGCGATGCTCCCGGAGCGAATGTTTGCGGAGAGCTCAGCGAGGCCACTCATTGACGGTGGCCTTGTTCTTACTGTCATTAACGCACCCACCGCCCCAAACCAGGATCCCCCTGCGAGGGCTGCGACTGGGAAGCCTCAGTGAGCAAGGGGGTGATGCCCGCTGTCCTGGGGCCCTGCCTCCCCCTGGCCACAGAGAACGTAGTGCAGGTCCCATGCGGGCAGGGCCAGGGCTGCTCAGGGCCCCAGCGCCCCGACCTCGGAGCACGAGCACCCCATAGAGCCCTCCGGGACTCTTGTTCAACCCTTGTGCTAGGCGGCTGAAGGACTTGGGTTGAGGCCAGACCAGGTGCAGCGCTGACCGGCGAGGACGGGGCGCAGGGAGAAGCCCCACATGCAGCCCCCTCCCTGGGGTGCGGCCAGCTCACTCTGTTCTGGCGGCGGGTGGTCTCCCGCCTGCGGTCCCTCCCTGGCCCCGGCGCCCCCCGGCCCCAGGTGCATTCCCAGAGCTCTGACCTCTCGCACCTGCCGGGCTGGGTGTCCTGTGATGCTCAGTCCACCACCCTCACCTGGCCCGTGAGACCCTCATGCCCTTCTGCCTCTGGTCACACTTCCCATGCCCTGGGATGGCCCCTGCGGCGGGTCCAGGCCACCGGGCAGGCCAGGTCTGCCTCCCTGGGCTCACGCGGCCCCCACACCCCGAGCTCCACCCGCACTTAGCAGGCATGGCCCTTGCACACCTGGGGGTCACACCCAGCTCCCTCGCCTCCTCCATGCTGAGGAGTGTGGCTGGAAGGCGGGTCCGATGTCCTGGTCCCAGTTGGCTCTGGGACGGTTCCGGAGCCGGTGTTGACTGGGTCAGTTCAAAGGGGAAGGAGGGAACTCTGCAGCCCACATGCACAGCGCCCCCCGCAAACACCCCACCATGCTGGCCACACAGTTCTGCAGGGACACCTGGTACCCAGGCACCCCCAGCCTGCATCTGTCTCCTTCAGCATCTGCTCTTGGGGGGTCCCCAGGCCTGGGCCCTGCTGGCCAGGATGTGAGCCAAGGCCAGATGAGGGCTCTGAAGAGCCCCTTGGGTCCCTCCAACGTCATGGAGCTCCGAGTACCGAGTGCCCTGGTTTTAAGTGGACTTTTGCTGCTGAAGGTTTTCCGACACACAGCTCTGGAGACCAGTGTCTCCCCTAGCAGGCGGTCCCACCAGCAAGGGGGTTGGGGGACAGTCACCAAGAGCCCAGGGCTCACCACGGCTTCCTTCTCTAGGGACCACGTCCCACCTTCGTGTAGGACCCCCAGGTCCCTGGCTGGTGGGCTCAGCGGGGAGCAGGGGCTGGCGGGGATCCACAGGTCAGGGCTGTGCAGAAGGAGGTGGCACCGCAGATGGGAGGCCGGGCCTCAAGGGCCACCATCTCAGCTGCCCTCTGCCTGTCTGGCCACCCCAGGCTGCCACCAGCCCAGGCCTTGATGGTCTCTGCAGGGTCTGCGGTTGCGGCACCAACAGTAGAGGGTCCTGACTCCTGACACTCAGACCTCAGCCCGTGGTCGACGCAACACTCATGTGGAGCACGATGGCTGAGCATCAGGACCATCCTCGAGGGTGGCACTTCTGCGAGCCCAGGACAAACGTCGAGGGTGCTGGGTGGCTGAGGTCCCTGGGGCCTGGCCCACCCCCAAGATGACACGAGAGGTGACCGACCAGGTCCCGCGCTCCCCGCCGCACGGCTGCTGGGGGCGCGGTGGACCTGCCGCGCAGGTGCGCAGGGAGGCCCGGCTCCAGGCGGGTCAGAGGCCGGTTACCTGCTGTCGTAAACTTTTACCGCGGCCTCCGCAGCACACATTTCACACCCGGTTAACTTTTATGAGCGACCCCAGGAGGATGGAGCGAGGGAAGCTGGCTACACAGGCTGCCCAGGCGCAGCCTCTGGCCGGGGCTGGTTTGTGAGCCCCAGGGAAGCGGCGGCCACTCCCTCCCTGCCCCCCCGGGCTGGGCCTGGAGTCTGGTACCCGCTCAGGATCCACGTTGGGGTGCAGCCTGGGGGCAGCTCTAAGCCGGGTCCTGCGTGACCCTGAAGGAGCCCCCTGGCCACTCCCAGGGACAAGCCTGCAGGGCGGGTGCCCAGAGCCACCCCACGCTCGCGCCCAGGCCCTGCGGGTGGGGACCCGCTGCTCCCCACCTTGGCACCTTTGCACACGTCATGGGACTTGGATGGGCACCGAATGGGCCGACCGGCACTGGAGCCGCCCCTTGTTGGCCGGGCTAGGCAGAGGCCGGTGGGGGCGCTGGAGGGGAGGGGGGCCGGGCTGTCCCAAGTCTGTTTCCAATATGTGGCCAATCACGGCTCCCCCCTCTGTTTAGGATAATTTGGTGCTGGGGGATGCATTGGGGGCCTGAATGACTTGGCAGCGATGATTAATACTGCGCATTAGCAGGTTCCAGGGCGGCCTTGAGGGAGCTGAGCCCCTTCTCATCAGATGGTCGAGCCTGCAGGCCTATTAAAAGCAGCAGGAGCCCTGCCATCCTAATCACAGAGGCGGCGGCCGAGGGGAAGAAAGGGAAAGGGGAAGAGAACAAATCAGACGGTGGCGAGGGGCGGAAATGCTCCCGGAACCGGCCCCCTCGCGCAGGAGCCTCCGGGGTGAGGCAGCGGAGTGGAAGGAGGCCGGGAGCGCCTTCGGGAAGAAAAACAACTCAGAAGCCACCGTTGGAGACCCCGCAAGGGGCCTGGGGTCACCGAGGGGCGGCCCGGGTGCCCTGGGCACTGAGGGTGGCCTCCTGGGCCCCTGCATCACAGGGGGTGTCGGAGGAGGTGCCCCTCCAGGACGGCTTTGTCCAAGAGCGCCCCCTTTGGATTCAAGTGCGGGGTCCTCGGGGTCTGGGGAAAGGGTGACCAGGCGTGTGGCAGGTGACCCTGGCAGAGCGAGGACCTCCCGGCCCCTGGCACCTGCCCCTGCGTCCCAAGGTTGGACACCAGGTCCCTGCAGCGTGGGGGTCTTCCACCCTGACAGAGGAAGGACCTGCATTCCTACTGTCAGCTGGACCCCCGCAAACTGGGCTGGAGGGCGGGGGCAATGGAGAGAGAGGGATAAGGGGGAGGGGAGAGATGGCACAGGAGGAGCAGCTCAGCCGTGGGTGGGCAGGGGTCCCAGGCCGGGGTCCCAGGGGAGGTTCCAGGAGTGGCAGCAGAGACAGAGCCCCCTTCTCAGCCCTGTGGATCCCGCCCTCCGCCTTGCGGATGGAAAAGGCTGCTTTGCCTGAAGCCGGGGCTTCGGCCTGCTTGCGGGTCTCAGAGCACCCACGGGAGCTCTGCCCCAGGGACCCACCCCCACACCCCCGGACCAGCCAGGTGGGCAATGCAAGGACAAGACAGGAACCTTCCTCTGAATCTCTACATAAAAAATGAAGATTTCCCGGCCTGCCGGAGCAGAGGTCAAGTGGCTCCTTGGTTCACAGCACTGCATGCCACCGGCCGCCACCACCCGGGGGGCAGGGCAGCCCGGGCCCTGGCTTCGGGACCCGGAGGGTGGGGTGCCTTCATGGGGGGAAGACCACCTGCCTTGGGGAACCTGCTGCCTGCTGCCCGGCCGCGTCCTCTCGTGCCCATGGAGATGAGTCCTGCAGGGACCCTGGGACCCCAAGGGGCACAGGACAGTTTCTTCCGAAAGCCCAGCCCAGGGGGCTTATGTTCTGAGTCAGGAAACTCCAGGAAGTTCTTCAAAACACCTACTCACAGCAGGGGCTTTTCCACCTGAAACCCAGGAGGGCCACCCTGTCTGGGCACCTCTGACTGACCGCGGCCCAGCAGGCGAGGGGGACAGGGGTCAAGCAGGCACCTGCCACAGCCGCAGTGGACCCTGGGGACACAGGCTCTCTGCACCGACACCCCCAGAGGCTGGGCCGGGTGGGGGCGGCGGCTGCCCCGGGAGCCTGGTCTGCGGGGCCTGGGAGAGCCGGGGCCTGGCAGCCACCTCATCCCCAGGGGCCCGCCTGCGCCCTCCCCCTCCACCAGCGCCCGGGCCGCCTGCAAACTTGCAGGGCCCAGACAGTTCCCACTCTCCGCCGGCTATTTTTGGAAATGGTGGTCCGATTTGTTTTTCCTCCCAGGCTCCGGAGTAAAAAGGATCGAAGCGGAGGCCCAACACCTCCTTCAGACTGAACCCTGCAGGGACGGGGCTTCGAGCCTGGGCACCGCCCAGCTGGGTGCAGACATGGGCTCGAGGCCCAGGGAGAGGGACACCCTTGCTCAGCGAGGGGCCTCATGTTGGCAGAGCAGAGCCCCGAAGGGAGTGGCAGCCTGGGCCACCCAGCGGGCTTTGAGGTGGGCGCCCCCAGGAAGCTGCCTGGGACGTGGGCCCTGCCTGCTGGGCGCTGCACCTCAACAAACCCAAATTGTGCCCGAGAGCCACCAGGGAGGGGCTGCCACCCTTCCTGGGCCACGCCACCTCCCTGCAGAGGTGGAACCCATCACCGCCTCAGGGTGAGGGGCCCCAGCACAGCTGGGGCTGCTGGCATCCCGTCGGGGGGCCATGCCAGCCCCGGGGGGCCTGCATCTCTGCTGTCACACGCTACTCGCCTGGACTGGAGCTCTCCCTGCACGCTCACCGGGCCAGACCCGGCCGCATGGGGACCCAGTGAGAGGGTGGGGACGGCCTCAAGGGCACCCAGCTCCAAGGTGGCAGAGCTGGGCACTCCGTCCGCCCTCAAGGATAGGTGGCCCGCCAGGGTGGGGGTGGTCCCTGACTTCTGTCCTGTCCTCCGGGCTCAGGGCTCCGGGCTGGGCCCGAGACGCAGCCCTGGGTCGGACGGAGCTGAACTGAACGCCCACCCACGGCAGGGGGCGCCTGAGCAAACCCAGACGGGCGGCAGGGCCCTGGCCCCCATGCCCAGCACAGCGCCCGCCGGCCCGGGCTCTCACGGCCGCTCCCTGAGGCTGGCCCTGTCCCGGGAGGAAGGAGAGGTCAGTTCCGACTGCCGCCCGAGCCCTCCCTTCCCCCGCCGGCCGCCCCCACTGCCCCGGGACGGGTGGGCTGCTGCACGGAGGCGACAGACGAGGCTGCTTCCCGCGGCCGCGCTTGCCGGGCGCCTGACCTCGGGTTATCAGGGCACCAGCTCCGCGATGACCTCATTAAGCCCCGTGGCCACGTCAGCACCTTTCTGAAGCTCCTTTTATCGCTCACAGCGTGCGGGGCGGCCCCGTCGGCACCTCCTCCCCGACACCGCACTATCTTATCTGCCGCGGGCGGGGACCCTTGCTGGGAGCCAGAGAGCGGGTCTGGGAATCGCGGCCAGACAGCTGCCAGCGGCGCTGACATGGCCGGGGGCCGGGCAAGGCGAGCGGACGTCGGATTCCTGCTGACAAAACTGCAGACGCGCGTTGGCTTCTGGCCCCCGCAGCCCACTGGGCTCTGCGGCCGGCATGCGAAACCCCGGGCCTCTCCCGCCTGCACTTGGCACGTGGGCCGGGCCCGAGCCACCCACCCGAGGCAGAGCCCCCTGCGCCCGCTGCCTCCGACGCCGCCTCCCCGAGCAGGGTGCCCGTCACATGCCTCTGCAGGACAGGCCACTTCGCCACTGGGCTGTGGGAGCAGCAAACAGCCACGGCCCACAGAGCTGAGCTCAGGGCGACAGGAAGGCCCCTCCCGTGTGCCCCTTCCCGTGGCCGCTGCGACCTCGGTCCACAGGCCTGCAGTGGAGGGGGACTGTCCCCGTGCAGGACCCACAGCCGGTGTCAGGAGCCCTCGTGGGGCTGAGTGGCTTTGACATTCAAGGTCACTTGCAGGACACAGACCTGGCAACCCTGTGGACAAGAGGGTTTCAGACGCCCGTCTGCGCCCCCCGCCCCTCACCCTCGGACCACCCTTATGTGCCCAGCTCCGATGAAGAAGGCCCTTTGTCCCTAGGCCCCTGCTCCAGGGCCACCACATGTCACACGAAAACTAAGAAGGACCTGCCAGGTGGCTGGTGTCTGCTGGAGAAATCTGGGCCAGGGCCCATGGTGGAAGGGCGCTGGGGCCGGACAGGGCCAGCAGTTAGAGTGCGTCCTCACCCCAAACGGGCAGAAAACCCCCTGGGGCCCTCGGACACCCCGGGCCTGGGCCTGTCCTGCCCTCTCCCGGTCCCAGACAAAGCTCTGCTTCCTGCCACATGATGGGTTCCCTGCCCCGTGGGCCCACACAGGCCTGAGAAGCCTGGGTCTGGCCTGGCAGGAAGCTGATAAGGACTAAGATTGACAGCCCAGGCCTGATCCTCAGGGGGACCTGGGGCCTGGCGCCAGTCCAGTGGACCCCCAGAACACCCCACTGCCTCAGGGGGGCAGGAGTGGCCTGTGCAGGACCCCAGATGCCAACTCGCCTGTGGGAAGGGTGTGGGTGCTTGGGGTGCGGCCCGAGCCCGGCTGCGGCTTGCTCTCCCAGGGACCCTGCTTGCGTTCCTGCCCCCTGGCCCGACCCCAGCAGCCGGAGAGCCTCAACTTCACCCGGGGGTGGAGGTGGCTGTGACCTCCCGCTGCTGCTCCACCTCCGCTGGTGCCTGGTTCCTCCTGCCTGCCTCTGACAGGTCTGCCCATTGAGCACCCACCACGTGCAGGCCTCTGCTCTGGGTACGCAGGGCAGGGACGGGGGCCCACCTTCCGGGAGCAGATGGACAGCACTTCTCAGCAGGCCCCCGTGTCCCCCATGGCCAGGCCCGGGTGCTCTGACCCCCTTCCAGGCTAACAGGAGAGACCCAGGGGCTGGGCCCCAAGGCAGAGGCTGAGACCCTTCGACGGGCCTGTTCCCCACCTGTAGCAGGGCTGGGGTGCCCCGCCCGGCACGCTCTGGGCTGCCCTGGTACCTCTCTGCATGTCTGCTGGGCGCGGAACCCCACGCAAGATCCTAATTCCAGGGGAGAAACAGGGAGGCAGGTCCCAGCCCTGTCCTGGGTTCCCTCCCCGATCCTGGGACAAGACTTGGAAGCCAGGTGCCCTGAGCCCCTCCTGAGGACCCCCAGGAGCTCACAGGGAGGCCGGAGACGGGCCCTGGGCTCCGCTGTACCTAGTGGACCCTGCGCCATGCTGAGGACTTTTGGGGGAGCACCAGGTCCCAGCGCAAACCCCAGACAAATGTCCTTGGCCATCTCAGAGGAAAACACGATGCTGGGGGGGGGGGGGGAGTCTGGCAGAATCCCACGGAAACAATGAGCCTGACACCCCCAGAGTCCACCCATCGACAAATTGACGCTGGGTCTGTTCAACCCCACACGTGGGTGCCAGGCGCTGGCCGGACACCAGGGACAGGGTGCAAAGCACACCTGGACATTGACTTGTGCCTCAAATGACACCGTCTCTGGCCAGCCGGCCCAGCCTCCAGCCCAAGACCCGAGACACCCTGTGGTCCCTCTGCCTCAACAGCCCGAGACGTGGCTGCAGAGCCCCGCACCCCACACCTGGCACCCCATACCCCACGCCCCGCACCCCACACCCCAGGCCCACCTAGCAGAGCTGAGCTCTCGGCCGCCAGGGGAGGGCACAGCCGCCCCCACTGCGGGCACAGCCAACGGGAGACACAGAAAAGGAAACCTGATAAACAGTTTCCATCTCCAACATTTTCCACATTCAATTATTTTTAAATTAAATAATCTCTCCGGGGGAAAGAAGGGGAAGCTCCCGCTCAGCTCGGCCCCGCCAGGCCTCACAAAGCCCGCATTGTGGGCGCCGATGGGGGGAGCGTCCTTGGAGCCCACCCCTCAAAGACCCCTTTTGTACCGCGCTTCCAGGCCGCCCCTCGACGGGCCCTGCGCGCTGGACACCCTGGCCCGTGGCCACGGGGCCTCCGCGGGGCTCCTGGGAGCCTGGGTGGGGCACCGAGCAGCAGGGAGGAGCGAAGACCCCACCAAGGAAAACAGCTCCGGGGGGGGGATGTGAGGGGTGGCCGGGATGGGGGGCCCTCTGAGTCCACGGGGTCCACTGAGGCCCGGCAGCAGGGAGGGTGGGTGGGCTGCCTTGCACAACCCCAATTCCCCGCCTACCCGCGGGGCCCCACGGCTGTGCGTGTGGGTCTGGCAGCAGCGGCCACACGGCCATGCGTGTGGGTACAACAGAGCGGGGCCCCACGGCCGTGCGTGCGGGTACAACAGAGCGGGGCCCTGGCACTCCAGGGGCGCTGGGTACAGGGCGGCAGGGCAGGCAGGGTGGACTCCACCTGCTGCAGTGACAATTGTCTGGCTGGAGAAAACATTCTACATTTGTGGGCATCAGAGACGTGAAAGGGAACGGGGATCAAAAGAGGGGGCCACCCCGGTGAAGCCCCCAGGCGCCTGGCCCGTTCCCTGGAAGCCGCCCCCTCCCCGTCCATCAGGTGCAGCCCCAGGGGGACTGTCACAGACGCATCCACCCCAGTGTCCGAGCAGGGGTGTGCAGGCTGCCCGAGAGGGAGGGGTGACAGGCGGGTGGTCCAGGTGTGAATATTAAACCCCAAATCCTGGGCTTGCGCTTGCATTGACCATGCCGGGGAGAGAAAGCCAGGAGCCCCGCCAGCGTCAGCTGCCAGAGGGCGGAGAGAGCTCAGCAAAGGTCCCGGCTGCTGCCCCCACAGCAGGGGGAGGGAACCTGGACTTGGCATCCCAGCCACTCCGAAGGGTTTGGTGAACATCTCTGATTTCCCATTAAAAGCCGACAAGGGCTGTGTCTTTGGAGCAAAGCCCAAGTTCTGAGACGAAGAGCTGCCCCTGAAACAGACACGTCCCAAGCAGGAGGGTAGCCACATTTCTGAAGGCGACCTTACAGCGAACAGCTAGTGACAGAGAGGTCTGCTAGGGCAAAAAGCAACACCCTTCAGAGGGAGGTCACCAAAGCCAGAGTCTGCAGTGTGTTCTCTGCCGTGCCCAGTGTCATAAATAGGAAATACTAAATGTACGAAGAAACAGGAAGACATGACTCACAATGAAGGGAAAAAAAAGGTATTCAAAACAAACAAACTCTAATACGACCCAGGTGTTGGAATTAGCAGACAAAAACTTTAAAGCAGCTGCTATGTACACCCGTCCAACGACGGAAAGAAAAAGGTGATCGTAAGGAACGCATAGATAGGGAATGCCCACCGAGAAACGGAAAACGCAATGAAGAAACACATGCTACAGCTGAACTGTACAATGCACGAAATGAGCACATCCTGCATTGGCTTTTTAGTAACAAGTTGAAGGTGGCAGAAGAAATGGGTAAGTGACCTGAAATTAGATCCAAAGAAATAAGACAATCTGAATATTGGGGGGTGGGGTGCAAAATGAACAGAGCCACCATGACCACATTCAGTGTGTAACTAGACTCCCCAAAGAAGGGAGAAGATAGGAAATAGAGATGGAAAAAAAATTGAAAAGAAAAAAAAAAGGCTGAAAATCACTAAACACACAACAAAATGAAAATCACCTGCTCATCAAAAAACTCGGTACAGAAAATAAAAAGGCAAACCAAGCGCCGGGGTGGGAATATTTGCAATACAGAGAAATGGCTAAGGACTTGTATCCAGAATCTATAAAGATCTCCTAAAATCTGATCGCAAAGAAAACCAACACTCCAATGAAACAAAAATGAAGCAAAGAGTTGAAGAAACATTTCACAAAAGGAGTTACACCCATAATAAGCCCAGGGCGTGATGATAAGGCTTCCGGTCATCAGTCACGTGGGAAAGGGTGTGGCAACCACGGAGAGGCTGTTACACTGTAACCACGAAACGTTGCACAGACACCGCTTCACTGTAACCATTTACAGAGAAGAGAACCGGACTCGGAGGATCGGTACGACTGCGCGCACTGCAGGTTCCACCCTTGCTGCCCATCGATTTCGGAACAACTGAGCAACACGCTCTCCTGGGCATTTCAGCCCAGAAAGTGCGCCCAGGAGGAGTGAAAATGCAGGGCTGCCAAGCGGCCGGATGCGAATACTCGTCGTAATTGTAGTCATCGCTGCCCCATCGGAGCTGACCCCAAACTGCCAGCCCACAGGACGATGGGTGACCAACCTGGGACATGCTCCTACCACAGATGCTGCTCTGCTGGACAGGCCCACGGACGCATTCCGGGCACCTCTCAGCCTGAGAAGCCCCTGTGTGACGCGCCAAGGCCCGTAGGACTCGTGTGGCAGGCTGGACGGCGGTGCCCCTCTGCCCGTGGGGAGTGCTGGCCCGCAGGGGCCGGCGTGGTGGAAATAGACTCAGAATCCAGAACTCAGGTTAGGGCAGGCTGTCCCGCAGTCACCCACCCCGCACACGGGGCCCTGAGGTCAGGCTGCGGCCTGGGTCTCAGTGCCACCACTGGCAGGAGGGCAGACTGTGCATCTCTGTCCTCGGCTGTGGCTGGCGGCCGAGGGAGACACTTCGGTGAACCCTGAGCACCGGGGTGGCACCAAAGGACAGGCTTGGCCCCTGCCAGTGCTGTGACCCCTGCACCCTGTGGGCGGGGCCTGTTCTGCAGGACCGAGAGTGGCCCTCGGTCACATGCCATGAGCTCCGGGCAGCAAGGTGTCCCCCCTGCAGGTGCTGCACATGCATGGGTGGCTTCCCCAGATGTGGGCTGTTCACGGGTGTCTGCTGGGGCTCCCCAGGGAGAACCCCACGGTAGGGGAGGGGTCTTCTTGAGCAATATTCACGTGCTCCCCAAGGCCCCAGCTGTGTCCCCCGCCACCTGGCTTGGGGTCTAGCGGTTGTGCTCAAGCTCCACCAGGCACCTGTTGGTCACTGCCTGGGCACCTTGCGCTGGACGGCATGTTCAGTCCCCACAACATCCCTGGGCCCCACGGATGGTCATTCACATGGCAAAGGGGAGACAGGGCTCAGGCAAGCGAGGTACCCGGCTCATGAGATTTGAGGTCCCATCCCCCAGCCTGGGGCCCTTGGCACCACAGCCTGGTGTAAGGGAGCCCTGGGCTGGGTCTCATTAGGCACGTGCGCTGCCTCTTCCAGGGAGGCCTCCAGGCTCCATCCTCTGAACAACCCCACACTCAGCTCTGCTCCTGTCCCGCTATCCGAGGGGCACAGTGCCTTCCTTCGGCCATTCCATGACTCCGGCTCCCTGCCCACCCACCCCTGGGGCTGTAAATTTCATAAAGAGGCTATTGTTCATCTAGATGGTCTTTACAGAAGCGTGTCCCCAGTGAGTGGAAACATTTAGTTAATAATTTAACACTGTGCTGTCTGCTGAATTTTCAGGCCCCCAAATAAGATCGATGGAGCTAACAATTGGCGTATTGAGTTTGCAGCGGTTTCCTGAAGACCCAGGAGCAGGGAAGGGGGGCCGCGCCGTGGGGGAGGGGAGCACGGCAGGAGGAAAATGTAGATGGTATTGATGCAGGTTGTCAAAAATAATTGTCTATTTTCCCTGGGACCGCTCCGGACACCCCCGGACGCGCCGACCCGTGGCGCACGCCGCAGGAGCAGGGGCTGGGGCAGCCCCTCTGAGAAGGTCACCAGGTAAGCGCTGGTCTCACCCCCAGGTTGTGACAGGAGGAAGGGGGGAGGGAGGGGCAGGTTCCTGCACCCCCTTCTGCTGGCCGTCTGAGGGGCAGGAGGAGCCTGGGGACAGGACCCAAGGGGGCAGGCATGGTACGGTGGCCACCAGGGCTCTGTCTGTCCTCATGGGCTCCGTACTCACCTCGGTTTCAAGCTCAGAGCCAGGAAAACAGGGTGCTGTGCAGGCCGCGTCCTGCCTGAGAGGCCCCCACCGTCCCGGCTCAGCCACCCTGTCCCATTGCGTCAGGAGGCACAGGGGCACAGTAGCCACGACCAGCTGGGCTCCGGGCGCCTCCCCAGCCCCGGGTGGAGGGCTGTGCTGGGAAGACGGACAGACGGATGGGGCAGTGCGCCTGGCTGCCAGCTTTGGCAGGAGCCATGAAGTCAAGAAGTCTGCCTGTTGCCGGATAACGGGGGCGGGTGGGGCGTCCTGGTCGGACAGGGCCTTTGTGACCGGCCCAGAGCGCTCAGTCCCGATGGCACCGCCAGCCGGACCATGGGGAGCGTTCGGAGGTGTGCGGGCACCCTCGCATCCTGGGGGACAGGCCCTGTTCTCGCCCCTCTTCCTCCCGGGCCCCGCTCTCCCCAGGAGCCGTCTCCCTGGGACACGCCGGGGGGGGGGGGGTGGCTTGCAGACCCAGAGGGACCTTGCTTGTTCCCCCAGAAGGCGGAGTGTGAACTGTGGCACCTGGGTGGGCACTCGAGGCCGGAGGTGCCTGTGTACATCTGTGTCTGTGCAGACACAGGTGTGTGCTCAGGTATGGGCACGTGTGCACATGTGTGTCTCTGTGTGTAGAAATATGGGCATGTGCTCTATTATGGGCACATATGCACATGTGTGTCTCTGTGTAGACATAGGTGTGCTCTGTTATGGGCACATGTGCACATGTGTGTCTCTGTGTGTAGACATGAGTGTGTGTGTGTGGGTACTTCTGGGTCTTCAGTGTGTCTCTGGGTATCTGCACATGTGAATGTGCATGTGTGCACACGTGCCTGGTGTGTGCCCGTTTGCATGTGCACTCTCATGTGTGTGCACACACGTGTATATTGTGTGTGTCCATGCCCATGTGTATCTGCAAGGAGGTCCCTGCACCCAGAAATAGCACCCCTCAGGAACCCAGTGTGGCCCGTGGGTCATCCACCCTAAGGCTGCAACTCCGGTGGCCAGGGCTCTCCTGGGAGCTCAGCCTCAGCCCGGCCCAGGAGGCAGCAGGAGGCTTGGGGGGCCAGGGACGAAGGCGCCCTCTCCCGCCTGCCCTTCCTCTCCTTTCTGCCGTGTTGCACATCCACAGTGGGGCACGCACACCGCACAGACCCAGCCCCACATCGGCACACACCCCATGTGCACACACATGCAACACATGTATGCACACGCACATACAAGCCCTCCAACACGTGTGTGCACACACATGCACACACACACCACCACCTGGCTGTGTCTCAAAGCCCACGTGCAGTGGCCTGGCCTCTGGGCAGGCCCCGAAGTCTCCCTGTCCCTCCAGGGCCTCCCTGTCCCTCCAGGGCCTGCACAGGCACAGCCGCAGGGACAGGCTGACATAATTGGTTTAGTGACACTTCAGGATGTTGGCCACCAGAGACATCCTCCCTCTGCTGCCTGCTGAGTCCGAATCTGGAACTGCCGCTGGGCCCGGTCACCAGGGGCCACCTGCGCGCCCCACCCCGCATGTGGGGGCCCCGCTGTGGCCCTGTGAGTGGACCCCGAGAACCTGGCTGGGGCCGCAGGGGCGCTGCAGGAGGGGAGGGAGGGGACCCTCACACGTGCCAGGCGGCCCTTTCCACCAGGACACGGAACGGAACACGGAACGAGGGCGGATTCTGAAAGAAGGAAATGTTTTCCTTCAGAAAGTTTATTTGTAGATTTATGTCCGAGGGGTGTTTTTGCTAAACTCAGCCAGAGGTTAGATTTCAGATGTCCTCCCACAGGCGCGCTCCTTTGAAGTCCTGTTTATTTGTTTGGATTGGCCGGACCACAGTTAAAATACACAAACTCCGCTCCACTTCGGGTCCCGTTCAGCGCCGTTCCGGACACGCGCCATGCTGGCTGGGGCTGGGCGTTCTGTGCGGAGCCCTCTCCGTGCGGGGCGGGCACGGAGGGGCCGGGGGTGCTCCCGTGTCCTCCAGCGTTCCAGCCTGTCCCCCGCCCTCTGTCAATATTCACTGTTCAAAGCGGAAGGCCTGAGAAAGGCTGTCTGTGCGGAGCCCTTCCTCAGGGGGCCCGGGCCCTGCGCCCTTCGCTGCCACCTCCCTCTGCCGGGCGATGCCGCTTCCGGAGGGGCACTGCCCCCTCTCAGGCCCCCAAGCAGAGCGCTCGGGCCACCGCCTGCGGTCCCTTCTTCCAGGTCCTGCCGGAGCCTTGGTGTGGCCCGTCCCTGGTCCCCACCCCTCTCACCTGAGCCTGTGTCATGCTCGGCTGGGGCCCCTGGCCCTGAACACGCAGGGTGGTCTCCGGCACGGATGTGGGGGCAGGCCACGGATGGCCTCATTCATTTCTGCATCTGCGGTGGGGCGAGGGTCCTCAGCTCCCTTCCCTGCGATCGCTCCTGACCTGTTGGCATTGGGTCACCTTGGGGCACTTCAGTGAAACTGCAAGTGGCCTCGGGGACGACAGAAGCATCAGGGGACTGGAGCTCCGGTGGTCTCTGGGTGGGCGCCTCCTCACAGCATTGTTTCTGTGTCCTGCGCTCCTTCCTGGTGGCAGGTGGCAGGTGGCAGGCGGCCCCAGCCGGAGCAGTACCGGCGGATGGGCTCCTCTTTGGTGGTGAGACCAGGCACCTCGGAGACTCGGGGGTGACTTAGGGAACGGCCTGAGCGGCCCCCCGGGCACGCTCGGAGCCTGGCAGGGCAGGGCGTCTCTCTCGGGCTCAGACCTTGCTGACATGAACCCCAACCACGGGCTGTGCACCTGGAAGGTTCCAGCCGCGGTGTCCGCTTATCTGCTCCATCTTCCCTGTCCCTGTTCCCACCGTGCCAGGCGTGGGCCACTTCCCAGGGAGCAGGTTGCGCTGTCCACGGTTTCTCTCTGATGGGGCGGAGGGGAGGAGGGGACCCGCTAGGGACGGGGGCTGCCTCCGCTCACGCAGCGCATGAGACACAGGCGCACAAGGGGCCAGACCCCAAGTGTGCAGCCTGGATGGATCCTGACGGCCGTTGGCAGAGATGATCCCAGAGACTCTTGGAGGAAGGTGGCCAGAGGCCAGTCCTGCAGCCCCGCGAGCTCCAGGGAAACCTTCAGTGGGGGTTCTGCCGTCCATGGGCGCGGGCGCGGCCTGGGACCCTCGTTCCTTGCAGGCTGATGTCTGGCTGTGGGGACCGGCCCTCCCCTGAAGCCACTGGGCTCACAGGGACCCTGCTGCCTGAGCCACAGCCCTGCCGAGGGGTCTCTGGTGCTCCGGCCTCATCTGCCCCAGCCCCCACCACCCTGGTCTCTCAGAGTCCCCAAAGGCCGGGTCCCCTCCTCCCCAGGTCACTTTGGCCTTCCTGACACTCCTGCTACCAAAGCGATCACTCCGTGTCACCGCAGCACCCACAAGGAAGCCACAGGGCCGGCAGCCATAGCTGGCACGGCCGGCAGCTGGACGACCCAAATCTCCCCAGCAGCTGACCGGGCGCCCCTGTGCGGGGCACCTGGGCTACGATGAGGGCACACAGAGCACCGAGGCCCACGCAGGCTGCCGCGAGGTCACAGCTGGCACAGGGGATCCACCCATGGGACGGCCATGGGCGCAGGGGACCCACGCACGGGACGACCGTGGGCACAGGCTGCCCAGGACCGGCGAGTCCTCAGAGACCCAGCGGCGTGGGGTCTCCCTCTGGGGCGCGGAAGTGTTCCCGGACCGGACAGACGTCATGGTCACGCAACGCTGGACTCGTGCCCACTGTCCCTGAAGCACGTGCTTCTAAATGGTTAAAATCCTCATTGGTTATGTGTATTTTACCGTCATAAGAAAAACCAACCCTTGACTTTAAAGAGTGATTTGGAAAAAATACAGACAAAACAACCAAGCTGGGCTCACAGCAGCTGCCGGGCTGACCCCCCGGAACACACGGTCTCCCTCTGGCTCCCGGCCCCCCAGCACTGCCCACGGCTGGGGGAGTCTCTGCCCTGGGGGGGCCTCAAGGACCTGGGCTGCCCCCCTCACGCCCGGGGCAGGAGGAGGGTGGGTTTAGGGGCCGCAGGGCTCCCGGCAGCCGCACCTCTCAAGGCGCGAGAACCACTTGTGCGCCCAGAGCTCCCGCCTGTACCTACAGCGCCGCCTAATTGAAATGTATGAGAAACAATTAGGAGTAATTGGAATCAATTAATAGATGATTTTTCTCGGGGACTAGTACACATTGTGAGGCAGAATCTAATTACACTTTCCATGGGCACCCCAGTCTCCAGGCAGGTCACAGGCTGGGGAGGGAGGGGGGATGCGGGTGGGGCAGTGGCTGTAGGAGGGACATCGGGGTGGCAGAGACCCGGGGGGGTCTTACCCAGGGTGGGTGCTCCGGGCATTGGGGGAAGTGTTGTGCCAGCCTGTGCCTGAGGGTGCCTGTCCCCCTGAAAGGCCAGCTCTGTATTTCAGGGGCGTGGTGGAGGTGTTGTCTGGGCACGGGTGCCCCGTCCCCCTCCCGTAAGACTTGGGGACACGTAGGTCAAGCAGGAAAAGGACCCCAAGCCAGGACTCCCAGACCCCCTCCAGGACGGTGCACGGAGGGGCCGGAAGGGGGTCCGGGACATAGCTCACTGCCTTTCCAGCTGAGGGGGTGCTGCTGAGGCCGGGTGGGGCCAGCGGGCCCAGGACAGGGGGCCCAGGGGTGACGGTTCCTTAGCCTCTTGCTGATGCCTTGGCGGTGCCGGGCGGTGCAGGAAAGTCCTTCCTGCCGGTTCCCACCTGCCTGCCCGGGGCTCCGGGACCTCGCGCCCACTGAGTAGGGGAGCCGACACACGGGGTCCCCTCTGGGGTTTGGTCTCTTGTTGGAGCGCCGGCTGGAGGTGCCCCTCCCCGCACACCTGCCCAGGAGCTGCATTCGGTCACAAAGCGGGTGGCGTGGCTATGCGGGGAGGGGGGGGCAGTTTGGGGATCCCTGACAGGCCACCCCCTGAGGAAATGGCCCAGCCTCTGAGTGGACAGATGGTTGCACCTGGCTGGGCGAGGGAGGAGCAGCCTTCCCCAGCCGGGCAGGGAGGGGGGCTCCCAGGAACGCGTCCTGTCAGGCCCGCATGGGGGCAGGGACGGCAGAGCCCACCTGGGGGAGGGCCCGGGAAGGAGGGGCCCGAGGGAGGGTCTTGGGTCCTTGCTTATCAGACGCGGCTTCCCCACCCCCAGGGGCCTGTGCTCCCCTCACTTTCTGCAGCTGAAAGCCAAGCTGCCCCCAAAGGGCCGCCTCTCATCTCACCCCTGACCCCGCGGGCTGGGCTTCTGCCCCGGCAGGTGAGAGTCTGGCTGGGGGCGGCCGGTAGCTTAAGACCCAGCAAGCGGGGGTCCACCTCCGAGCTCCCTGTTCTTCTAGGTTGTCACCCCCACTTCTCACACTCCACGCAGCCAACCAATGATTTATCCGATTCGCGGGGCAGGGTCCTATGGGGGCCTCGGATGTGGGGTTGGGAGCTGCACGCTGGCTGGGGGCAGGGGATGCCTGGGCCCTGGGACCAGGACAGGCACCACGTGGGGTGGGTGGGGCAGCAGGGGAGCTCCCCACTTCCGCAGTGACCGAGAGTATCAGGCTGGTGGGCAGTGCTGGGGGGCTGCAAGTGGGTAAGAGAGGTGAGAGGTGGAAGAGGCTGAAGGGAAGACCGGACCAGGGCATCCCCAAGGTGGGCTGCGCGCTTTCCGCTCAAGATCACCACCCTGGTGCTCAAGGTCACCACCACGGTGTTCCAGGGGCCTGAGGTCCGCAGACCCGGAGCCTGGTGCCCGCCACCTGGCCAGGCGGGAGTCACAGGCTGCCCAGGGCTGCGACGAGGCCAAGGTGAGGCTGCTGGGGCAGCTCTGTGCCCCCCACCCCAGCTCCTAGGTGAGATTCTCCCAGCTGGAGGGGCTCAGCCCCTGGGGAGCCCGGCAAATGGGGCCCCGGTCAGCGCGGAAAGGGCCCCCCTCCTCCAGGAACCTGTGCCCACTGAGGGGACTCCTGCCCATGGTGGCTATTGTCCTGCCAGCCCTTCCGCCCGGCAGCCTGGTGAGGGCTGGGCGGGTGGGGTCAGCGGTCCTCCGCCTGCCGGAGTCTCAAAGGTGCCCCCGCCGGCTGGGCCCGCAGGCTGTGGGGGACCTGTTCGCAGGGGATGTCACCAGACTCCCCTTAGCATCCAGCAGCAGGGGTCCCGTGAGGGTCACCACCCGGCTGCCAGGCGCCCCTGTGCACCCTGGTTTCCTCTCGAGACGAGGTCAGGGAGCTCTGGCCCCATGTGGTGCCACGGCTGCACCTGGTCCCGGGGTCAGTGGAGGCTCCTCCCTCCTGCCAGCCAGGCCGGCCCTCCGCTCCCCGGGCAGGGTGCCCATGAACCTTGTCGCTGCAGAACCGGACCCCCAAATCCAGGCATTGAGACAAAGCAGGGGCAGGGCAGGTGGGTGGAAGGGTCCTACTCTGATGCTTCACCCTTGGTGTGGAGGCCGGGACACCCCAACTGTGAGCTGCTTGTCCCCTTTGACCCTCATTGTCCCAGAGCTGATGTCCGGCCGGAGCCTGGTGACGGGGGAGTCCAGCGTGTGTCATCAGCACCAGGGTGGACGGGGCGGCCTGCAGCCCTTGTAACCCGAAGGGTATCTGTGAGCTTCCTTCCTGCCCTGCAGGAGCCCCAGCTACCCAGGAGGGCTGGAAACTGCCCCCCAGGGAAACCCCCCCAGGGGAATATTCGGGGCAGTTCTAGTTGTCACTGTCACCTAGGGGGACGGAGGCCCCGGCCCAGGACAGGGTGCTCTGGCCCCAAATACCAGGTTGTGAGACCCTGAGGAAGAAGCACTCAGAGCCCTGTGGCCAGAACAGCCCCGGGGACAGGAGGGGGTGCCCAGTGCTTCTCCGCGACCAGCCAGCCGCAGCCGGGCCTCCCGGGTGCCCTGCAATGCGGTGCAGAAATTCAGGCCCCAGGGGTGAGATGCGGACCCAGCGAGGCGGCCAACAACTGGAGCCCCCGTCCGGAGATGTCCCTGTCCTGGGACCCCTGCCCTGTCCCTAAGGAGTGTCTGCAAAACCCCAGCGTTTCCTGCTTGTGGTCCCCCACGAAAAGGTTTTCTGCTGGAGGGGTGAGGGGACCAACTCCCAGCCGTGGGGGCTTCCTTGTTCCCCACTGGTGCAGGGAGGAGACCGGGCCCCTGGGTGCCACCCCTGGGACCCTTGCGCAGCGGCCGGCGGGCGGGGACTGATTCACTCGGTATCAGTAACAGGATCAGCGCCCGGGTCAAATAACTATTGTCGGATAAACAGAATTCCTGCCTGGGACCCGCGTTTGTCGGTCCCGACTGTGTGGCCAGGGGTGTTGAAAGAGGACTCCCGGGCGGGCAGTTC
The DNA here is from genome assembly GCA_004026585.1 of Noctilio leporinus. Taxonomy (NCBI): domain Eukaryota; kingdom Metazoa; phylum Chordata; class Mammalia; order Chiroptera; family Noctilionidae; genus Noctilio; species Noctilio leporinus. The sequence continues at coordinate 254,984 of PVIW01000636.1, forward strand.
GGGAGGGTGGGCTGAGGGGACCAAGGAACATGTGTCCAAGGAGACAGGGAGGCAGACAGGTGGCCCAGGGGCCACGCAGAGGTTTCTCAGGGAACCGGCCTCCCACTGGCCGGAGCGTCACCTCGTCCTCCAGCTGAGACTCAACTGGGAGGCCGGTGGGGCGAGGTGGCCCCAGATGAGGACAGTGGCGTCCCCGAGACATCACCGGGCCAAGGAGGATGCAGATGTCCGGTTCTAAACGCTGTCTTGACTTGAGCTCCCGGCTGCCTGGTGCGTTCTCAGGATGCAGGACGTGGCCCCGTCCCCTCCCCTGCCCTGGGCTCTGGGTGGCCCTTCCCTTCTGCCCCGATTAGCTCTCGGCGGGGCTGCCCACCAGGAGGGATGCGGGGCTGAGGTGGCGACGGTGGCTCCCAAGGTCAGCGTGTTGGTCCTGCACGAAGTGGGGGCCGGGGTCCTGGTGGCCACTGCCCTCGGGGTGCAGGTTCCAGGGCCCAGCCTGGCAGTGGCTGCTCTTCCCTGGAGCCGCCACAGTCCCTAAAACAATGTCCCCTAACATTCATGTCGGCCTGGAACCTCAGCACGTGTCCTTGTGAGGAAACAGGGTCTTCACGGAGGGGACTAGTTCAGGTGGGGTCACGGCGGGTGACCGTGGACCCCAGTGCAATGCCTGGTCTCCTTCTAAGAAGCCCAGGGTACAGACAGGTGGGGAGGGGCCGTGTCACCAGGCGGAAGTTGGGGGGTGCTTCTACAAGCTGACACCTCCAGGGGTGCCAGGGGCCCTGGAAGCTGGGGGGCACCAGGCCTGGAGTCTCCCTCAGGGCTCCCGGCCCCACCCACACCCGGACCTCAGACTCGCAGCCCCCACAACAGTGATGATAAATGTGTGTTCCTTGAAGTCCCCCGACGGGTGGCACTTTGCCATGGCAGCCCCAGGACACGGACGTGTCCCTGAGAGCCTGGCCCAGGCAGCCGGCTGGGAAGCCCACCCTGTCGGGGTCAGGGACTTCTGTGTCCTTTGCTTGGGGGACATAGTCAGGTCCACCCCCAGCCCCCCACCAGGTGGAGTGCCCCTGCCTTGGTCTCCCAAGAAGAGCGCTGACCCAGCTGGACAGAGCCAGCGGCAGCGCCCCAGGGAGCTCTGACCTTGTCCTGAGAGCAGGGTCCTCTCGAGGCCGGGGTCCCCTCCCACCAGTCCTGCTCTGTGCTGTTTGTCACAGGCTCTGCCCACTCAGGCCTCAGAGGTTTCTGGGGAGGACTCCCTGGCCTTCACAGGGGCTTTGGGTTTCGGTGGCCACTTTAAAAGGAGCGTGTCCTCAGGTCAGAACATAAAGACAAGAGGGTGGGGTGTGCAGCTGAGCCAGCTCTGGGTGGGGAGCAGGGGCGGGGCCCCTTCTGGCCACGGGGACCCCCTCTGAGTGGCCGGGGTGTTCAGCAACCAGGTCTGGGAGGGGTCTGCAGAGTCACGGTGAGGGCCGGGGGGCAGCCGCGCGTGGCAGTGAGAACCTCGGAGAGGAGTGAGCCGGAGGCGTGGGTGCAGCCCTGCCAAACCAGTCCCTTCCTTGGGGTTCCTAGTGTCCCCCAGGCCCCGCTGTGGGAGTCTTGCCTGTACCCTCTTTGTAGCATGGCCAGGGAGGGGGGGGTGGGGGTCCAGAGGCACCGCGACCCACCCTGGGCCCACTGAGTCCACGTGATAGTGGAGGTGACTGTCCGGGAACGGTCGGCTCCTGTGCCCGCTGCCCACCTGGGCTTCTGACTTCGGAGCCCCCCTTAAATGGCAGTCCCGCCTCCCTCTGCGCTCCTGGCCCCCAGCCAGGATGACCTTTCGGTGGGAGAAGCGGTCGGAGCATCCGGGGCCCAGCCCGCAGTGCGGGGGGACGCGGCCAGCGGCCAGGGACGCGGGAGGCGCTCTGAACGGGAAAGACCCCTCTGAGGGCCTGGCACAAGCTCCCGCGTCGTCCCGGCCAGGGCGGTAAGTGCTTCGAAACGCCGGCTTGGCGGGCCGGGCTCTGGGGGGCAGGGAGGGGCAGCTTGCTGTTTCCCGGCTCGGGATCGAGAGCAGCGGGGCTGGGGCCTCACCCCCTTGGTGGGGCCTTTGCTGACGTGCAGGTTCAGCCTCTGGCCAGCGCGGACCTGGGCAGGCGCTCCTGGCCTGGGACCCCCAGGTGTCTGCCCCGTCCACACGAGTCCCTTCTTCCTCTGTCCGTGCGGCTCCTGGCCCCCTGAGGGTCCCAGGCTGGCAGGAGGGTCCAGCGTCTGTCAGCTCAGGGCGGCGGGTCACACCGGGGTGCTGCAAACTGCCCGATCGCCAGTGGCAGCCTGAGCACCCCAACTTTTTCCCGGTCCCCCCAGGCCAGGGTAGCCCCACTTTCTAAGTGGCCTTGGGGGTGGCGGAGATCTCTGTTCCCCGCTTGACGGTGTGCGGCCACCAAGCCCAGGAGGGACACTCTGGTTGTGACCTTCCTGAGCTCTGAAGGGAGGACCAGAGCCACCCCCCCAGGTGCCGCAGTGTTTCCGGGAGCCAACAGACCCCACGCGGGGGGCCCCGAGGAGGCTGAGAGGCCCATGGTAGTCCGGCCCCACTGGCCAGCAGGAGCCGGAGTCCAGCCACCGCTAACCCCTAAGCCAGGCAGCTGCCGGCAAGGATGCGGCCAGAAGCCGCAGTGCCGAAGACTCCCCACCTCCCCGTGAACCCCACTGTAAAGATAAACTGGAATTGTCTTCATTTCCCCCCAGGGGATCAGCCGGGGTGGTGAATGGCGGAGGGAATGCGGCTAATGTACTGACTCGGCATGACAAGACCTTTGTCCCATCCCAGATCACGTCCGGGGGAGAAACGCGGTCTCAGGACCCGTCTCCTTAGCTGGTGGCCACAGGGCACCTGCTCATGACTTCTGGGCCCACCCCAGGTCTGGGAGGACACTTCACAGCAGGGAGGAGCCCCCCCAGTGGCAAGGGCTCCCCTGCTGGGGGACTCGGGTGGGGGCCAGGTCTGAGGGGGAAAGGACCCCCCACGAGCACACGGGCCCTGGCCACAGGCATGGGCTGGAGCAGGTGGGCCCAGGCCTCTCGATTGTTCTTAAATTCTGTTTTTACAAGGAGCACGAGATTTATAGGCTCCTGAGGGGAAGAAAATGATGTAACTGGAGTCAATCAACAGACCGTTTATTCCGGGCCCGTTTCCTCCGGCTCTGAGCTCCCAGGCAGCTCGCAGAGAGTGGCCTTCGCAGTAAGCGGCCCCCACACGCTCCCGCCCGCCGCTGGCGCGCGCACACGCTCGGCCCTGCCCGTGGGCACGCGTGCACGCAGGCACACTCACAAGCACACACGTTCGCACGCACAAGGCACATTCGTATGCAAACACACATGTATACACACAAACAGGCAACACTTCTGCGCACATACAAGTACACACCTATGTGCACACACGCAGTGCGCACACACTCACATGTGCACACGCGCGCACACGCACACACAGAGCCCTTCCCTGCTCAGGCCAGCCTGGGCTTCCCCCTCACACCCCGCCCTCCCGATTTCCCTCCTTTTCTCCCTCAGTGACGACCAAGGCTGCACCCATGTCTGGGCGCCACCCAAGGTGTGACGAGGACGAAGCCCAGAGTCTGGCCTCCGTCTCCCTTGGAGCTGTGATGCAGGGCACCGGGGCACAGGTGTCATGCACAGCGAGGCACGCGGCCAGCACCCCTGCCCCCCGCCGGGCGGGGCTGAGACCACAGGTGCAGCTCGGAAGCTGACCCTGTCACCAGGAGCAGGGCCTCCGTGTCACCTGGGTTAGGGAGTGGCCTTCAGGGGATCAATGGGATCAAAGGACTTTGTCTTATCTTTGCCTAAGGGGGGGGACCTTTGCTCAGGGTGGGGTGGGGTGGCTTTAGCTGGAAGGGCCCAGGGCCCGGCTTCTCCCAACGGGAGCCCCATCTCAAGCAGGGCAGAAGCTCACTGCTGACTCCTGTGTCCCCCACCCCATGGGGGCAGACAGACCAGGCTCAGTGCCCTGCGGGGGCGGACCCGGCCTGGTCTCCAAGGACGTGTGTGTGCAGCCAGTCCCCAGGCCCTGCACCCACCCCAGCCCAGGCCTTTGCAGGACTGACCACCCCCACGCTCACCCTGAGCAGACACACTCGCGCCCCCTCCGCCTCTGAGCCGAACCCCGCACAGGCCGGTGCGTCACATTCAAGCTCCCAGGGTCCCTTGTTCTCCCAGTTCACGTTTCTTTCTGTTTGGCAAGGGTGCCCCGTGCACCAGGGGGCCGCAGCGCAGGGTAACCAACGGTAGAGGGCGCACGGCTCCCCTTCCGGGAAGGAGGTCTCTCCCCAGGGTGCACCTGGCCGTGGCCGCAGCCACCCCGAAGGCCTCCTCAGCGCAGCCTGGCTCCTCTCTCCCTCCATTGTCACCCCCCGCGGGCTGGGGCTGGGGAGGCAGCGGCCCTGGGGCACTGAGCTGGGCTTCCCAGAGGCTGGAGGGCCCGTGGGTCTAACGTGGCTGGTCCTGCCTTCTCTCCCTGCGAGTGTGGGCAGAAAATGCCAGGCCTCGGTGGGGAAGCCTCGGAAGTCGTGGGCGAAGCATGAGGACAATGACAGCTAGCGTCATGCGAGTGGGCTGGGGTGGCACAGAAGAAAGACACTCGGACCTACAGCGAGCAGCGATCGGGTCCGCCCAGCCTTGAGGGAAGTCGCTGACCCTGAGCCTCAGTTTCTACAACTGGGCGCAAGGCGGGAGATCAGACAAGCTCGAGGCGTCTTCCCCACCCTCCTCTGTCGGTCCCTGCCGCTGGGGGCCCCCCAGCAAGACGGCGATGCCACCCCCACCCCTCCCCCATGCTGGGGGCACTGCCCACACGCTCCCCCGACTGGTGACATGGCCTCCAACTTCTCCCACGGCTCTGTGAGAACCACAGGTGGGTCACAGCACCCCCACCTCATCTCATCTGCCTGCTCGAAGGCCAGAGCTCCCAGGCCAGGGGACACTGGAATGTTTGCAATCAAAGGCCAAGCGTGTCCGGAGAGAATGGTGGCTGGTGACTTGCTCTTCAAATGTGGGGCCCCGTCCCAGCCCCTAATCTCGCCGTGACAGAGCCACCAACCAAGCCCTCCTTGCAGCTGTCCGCCCGTGGCCCCCCTTCCTGCTGGGCAGCAGGGAGGATAGGCTGGTGGCCTCTGGAGTCTGTCCCCACACACCGTGACCACCACCCAGGAGTGTTTCTGCTTCCTGGCTTGCAGGGAACCTTCCCCCAAAGCCAGGCACAGCAGGACTCCACAGGGCAGGATTCCCGGGTGTCACGTCAACTGTCACACCAAGTTTCCAGCCGTTGGTGGCATTAAGAATGTAAATGAATTAATTACAGAGCTCAGGGGACTTTATTTTTCACTCACAGCCGGGCTTTTCCAGGGCAGCGCAGGCCACTCCCTGGGCTTTCTGATCGCTTTTTATTGTTGCATATCTTTCGGTGAGCCAGGGAACACACCCTCTGTTGCTTTCTGGCACGCCTCAAATATCCTGGTGATGCTCGGAATGTATGGATTTACTTTTGTTCCTCGCAATTTGGAAATGCGGTTACTGAGATCCCATGCCCTGCAAGGAAGTTCAAGGCCATGCCTGTCTGCCTAGAGAGGATGGAGCAAACAATTCCAATCGGAAAACATTTCATACATGTGTGGATATTCCAACCCAGATATGTTACACACACACACAGACATACTCTACATTATATAGAGGATGTGTCAAAGCTCCCTTCCCCACATTTTCCGGTTTACATTGTAGAAAAACAAGAAGAAAAAGTAAATGAGAACCAGATAATTTTCTTTCAAAAAACAAACACAGTACCCAGACCGCTTGGGCATCGGAACAAGTCTGAGAAAACGCGAGGAGAACAGCCCAGGATGACAGAGCGGGACGGAGTGCGGAAGACGCTCCCGGTGAGTTATTAAAAGTCCTGTACGTGTCTTCCCTTGTAATTGAATTTCACCGCATAATTTAAGAAAAGCCACACGAGAAAAAAAAAAAAAAAACTTGTAGTAAAAAAACTGGGGTATAATTTTCTTCAATCAGCTCCGGCTCCTGACCGCAATTACCCCGAACCCTTTGCGAGCCTCGCTGTGATGCGCCCGGGCCGGCCTCGGAGCCACCGTGGGTGGCAGCCTTTCATGTGCCTCTCAAACCTTCCTTTATTGTAAGGTTTCAAATTAGCGCTAGCAGCAATGAGCAAATTTGATAATTCGATCTCAAATTAGTTAATGTAACGTGCCAGTAACCACTAACTAGTGCATTACAAAGAGGAAAATGTATCTTTTTGGAGTTGGGATATAAAGTTAACCAGCCTGTCATTTTGCCATTGGAAACTTTTTTGGGTCTTTATTAAAAGGAAATAATCCTATAAGCAGTGTGTGTCCCTAACAGCCTGGGGGTGTCGGAGGAAGAGGCCGGGTGCGTGGGCGAGCTCAGGGCAGAGGATGCACCTCCGAGCAAGCGACCCTCAGGGGACTTCCCAGTGGCCGGGTCTGGAGGCGGGGTGGTCCCAGGTCCCAGTGGAGGCAGGAGGGGTTGCCCCCGTGGCGACTTTCTATGGGGGAGAGTCAGACCTGGACAGACGCAGGATGCTGCGGGGGCCCGTGACACTCCATCGGGGGACTCTGAAGACTCCCACGGCTGCACCTAATCCCAGAATGCTGTGCACCCACACCCACACTCTGCTTAGCTATAGAGCCACCAAGAGATAGGGCATCCAGAGGCAAGATGCATCCGATGGCCCATGCTTGTCCGCTGGAGTCCCCTACAGGGTCATTGAGGGTCCGGGTGGGAGTGCCCTTGTCACTCCATCTCTTCCCTGGAACTCCCCAGGTAAGTGCTCAAAATAGTCTCTGGAATGCCTGCTCGTGTTATAAGAACAGGCAGGCAAGAAAACTGGCATTGCTTGCTCCAAAGGGTGAGAGAAATGGTCCTCCTAACAGTTAGCGTCAAACCACAGGGAGCACACGCCAAGGATTATTCCCTGCTTTCTGTGAACAAGTCGTGAAGTTTTGTGCCTATTTCTGAATCATTGCAGATGCCACTACTTCCCACTAGACCGTATCCCTGCTTCCTGTTTCACTGTATCCTGCTACAATGCATCCCTGCTTCTTGCTACAACGTATCCTATTTCCTGCTACATTGTATCCTGCTTTTTGTTACAATGTGCCTTGCTTCCTGCTACAATGTATCCCTGCCACACTGTATCCTGTCTCCTGCTATAATGTATCCTGTTACCTGCTACAACGTAGCCCTGGTTCTTGCTACAATGTATCCCTGCTTCCTGATACAATGCATCCTGCTTCCTGCTACACTGTGCCCCTGCTTCCTGCTACAGTGCACCCCTGCTTTCTGCTACAATTTACCCTGCTTCCTGCTACACTGTGCCCATGCTTCCTGCTACAGTGTACCCCTGCTTCCCGCTACAGTGTACCCCTGCTTCCTGTACACTGTGCCCCTGCTTCCCGCTACAGTGTACCCCTGCTTCCCGCTACAATGTATCCTGCTTTCTGTTACAACTTACCTTGTTTCCTGCTACAATGTATTCCTGCCACACTGTATCCTGTCTCCTGCTACAATGTATCCCTGCTTCCTGCTACACTGTATCCTGCTTTCTATTACAATGTACCTTGCTTCCTGCTACAATGTATCCCTGCCACACTGTATCCTGTCTCCTGCTACACTGTATCCTGCTTCCTGCTACAATGTATCCCTGCTTCCTGATACACTGTATCCTGCTTCCTGCTACAATGCACCCCTGCTTCCTGCTACAGTGCACCCCTGCTTCCTGCTAGTGTACCCCTGCTTCCTGCTACAGTGTACCCCTGCTTCCTGCTACAGTGTACCCCTGCTTCCTGCTACAATGTACCCTGCTTCCTGCTACACTGTATCCCTGCTTCCTGCTACAATGTACCCTGCTTCTTGCTACACTGTATCCCTGCCTCCTGCCACTCTGCCAACTCCAATCTAAGTCCCTCACTTTCCTGTTTCTCCCCCAGTACTTGGTGTGCATTACTGGCAGTTAATACGCACCCATTTTTCTCTGGAAGCTGAATATACATGCAGTTGGGACCTGAGGGACCTGGAGCTCCTACCTTTGGGAAGAGTTTCCTCTGGAGTGCAAGGCCAGCAGCCGAAGCCCCACCATGCATGGTAAACCCAGCAGGAAGAAGGGCTGGTGAGACTTTCCAAAGCTCCGCACTGGCCCTGAACTTGCTACTTTAATCAGAGCTGAAAGGTCCCTCCCTTCCCCCACGTGCGCTCCGTCAGTGACAGACGACTCCGGCCTGAGGAGGTTTAAAAGCAACAGGAGCCGCCCTTTATCTGTGTGGCCCCAGCCCGTGTGCTGCGGGAGGAAGCCCTGGCCCCGTCCCACTGAAAGCCACGGCTTGTTTTCCCATCTGATGGATGAAAGGAATTTGGAAGCCTGATACTGTCCCCTGAGATGTCATTCAAATCCTCAGATACCTTCCCTAGGCAGGGCCACCGCCACTGGATGCGTCTGTCCCCCTCCCCCCATTCCTCCCGCCCTCACCTCAGAGCCCGCTCTAATCAATAGAAACCAGAGTGACCTGGGGGTTGGGGGGGGGGTCTCCCATTGGTAGGCCAGGAAAGCAAAAACATGATTAGAGATGAAGTGGCTGGGGATGCTCTCAATCGGAGCGCTTTGAAACCAGCCTGGGCAGATCGGCTTTCCTTCATGGGGGGCTGTGGGGGGGGGGAGCTCATGTCAGCCTTCATGGAAGGAAAAAGATGAAAAATGCAAAAGACGAAGCTTGCAGCCCTCCTCTCAGGCCAGGGGACAGCCCCCGTGTTCTCCGGGCTCATTAAAGAAAGTACAGCAAAGAACAACAACTTGTTAAGTGTTTCCTCTTAAAAAGAACAAAGAGAACGCCGCGGGTCCTAATGGTTCTCATTGATGGCTTATAAATGTGCCCCTGTCCTTCAGCTAGAAGCCCTTCCTTTGCCAGCCCGCCCCGGTTTTATTCCAAACGCCCTCTTCACCGCAACCCCCCCCCCCCGGAATAATTCAAGCAAACTTAAAAATCTATAGATGCCGCATTCCTGGGTGATGGATTCGCCTCTCTTCCTGAAATTCGAATATAAATCCCAGCCTTTTGCAGAGTGGCTGTGGCAGTTTGATTTATTTGGGCTGCTGCACCGTTGCCCTGTAGACTTTCAAAAACTTGGAAAGGGGAAGAATGCAGGGAGAGGGAGAGAGGGAGGGAGGGAGGGAGGGAGGGAGGGAGAAGGGAGAGAGAGAGAGAGGGAGAGAGAGAGAGAGGGAGAGAGAGAGGGAGAGAGAGAGAGAGAGAGAGAGGGAGAGAGAGAGCAGCAAGCAAGCTCTCCTGCTGCTCGGGGTTCCCACCTCCAGCCTCCCGGCCTTGGCCTTCCTGGAGGGGCTTCCCCAGATCGAGGGGGTGGGGTGGGGGTGGCGGGAGGGCCCGCGCGCTCAGTCAATCCATCTTCCCCCGGATACCGCTAATCTGCACATTTCTCTTCTTGTGTGATGTTACCATCGCTTTATCATAAATGGGCTATGAAGACATTTGGAGCTGCTACTGTTGTAATCTATCCAAGATGAATCGGGGCGAAGGCTGAAATAAACTCCCCGTTTCCTGTCCCATCTGTCTGCCAGACTGCCGGGCAGGTCGGGGGCATCCTCCCTCCTGGCTGGTAATTGCAAAAAACGGAGCAACTGAACCCGAACCAGAAGATCAAAGAGTTCAGGAGGAGGGGGAGCCCTTCTGAGAACAAACTGGCTACGGGGGTGGGAGGTGGAGGGCGATTAGGGGAAAAACAACAACACAAAACCCAACCTTCGCTCATTAACGGAGGGGGGAGGGGAGCTGGCAGGCGTCCCTGCGGGGAGGGTTCCTGGGGCCTGGCGGCTGGGGGCCTCCCCAGGCCTGGGGGTCCAGGGATCCGGGCCCTCTCGGCCCTCTGGTCAGCCGGCCACGCAATGGGTCTTTCAGCTCCCTGGACAGGACCTCTCTCTCCCTCTCCCTCTCTCTCCCTCCCTCTCTCTCTCTCTCCCTCCCTCTCTCTCTCTCTCCCTCTCTCTCTCTCTCTCTCTCCACCCCCCGCCCGACTTAAAAAGTCTTGCGCCCAACAGAGCTGAGGGGAATCCAGGAAGAGCACTGCTGAGTGGCCAATTCCATTCCAGCCACCGCCAAGACACACTGTCCCCTGCTCCCAAATGTCCTTCCTCCCCTGCCACATGGGGCATCCTTGTTCCTCTCAAGAGAACCACCGCCCCCGCAGCTTCCGGGGACACCCAGGACCCAGGGCTTTTTTCTTTCGGGTTAGGAGACAGACAGCGAGCAGGGCTGTGACGACCCCGGCTCCGGGAGTGGGGGGGTGGCAGGCGTGACCCTGAGAGATGGCCACACGCCTCTGAAAACGGCCGTCCATGGACCTCGCTTCCCCAGGCAGGGGGGCCCACCGCCCGCGGTTCCCGAACACATTGTCGGTGCACATGGACCCGATCGCCCCGGCCCAGAGACGCTCCCCGGCCCGGCCATAAATCTCGCGGGGCCGCGCTAACAGAGCCCACGTTTTCTCCTGTTAATTCTTCCTGCTGCCCAGCACTGGGCCGGCTCCAGGCTGCACAAGCCTTCCTGCCCGGGGAGGGGCCCCTCGGCGGCCGTCCAGCCCTCACTGCCAGCTAACGCCTTCGCACATTCGCAGTCCTCGCGGGCGGGAGGCGGCGGGGTTGGCCCGGGGTCAGGGGGTGGCGGATGGCGGCCGAGAAGCTGCCCCAGCTCCCAGTTCCACCCTCCACCTCCAGGACCCTCACCAGGGCCCCGGGGCCCGGGGACCGTTTTGGAAAAAGGCTCCAGGTTCACGTTCACAGTTTTCTGTCCAGCTCCTTCTCTCACCTGGACGCGGGCCGGGCAGTGGCCAGCAGGGCGGCCAGACACGGAGCTTAACCCACTGGCGGCCTCCTGCCCTTCCCCTGACCGACCCGGAGCTGTTCAGAATTTCACAAGCGGCCACACTCTTTCCTCACCCAGGCTTCCGGCTACTGGGGCTCCGGAGCCGAGGCTATGCTGTCACTTTCTGACTCAGGGTTCTGGGGATGACAAACGTCACGGCGGTTGGTGACGCAGCTCTGGGTGAGCGTGGGGTCACTTCCTGTGGGACGGGGGCCTCCACCTCCCAGCCTGACCCCCGAGGGCAGGGGGCCCGGGGTGAGACAGCGAAGTCACATCCTCTCCACCCTGGCTCGTGGGACGGGCCACGTACAGGCTACTGAGGAGACGCCGCAGGGCCCGCGGCCACCAGCCCACGCCGGCCCTGCCACCCGCGACCGTGACCCCTTCACACGCAGGCCCAGCCTTCCCGGAAGCCTGTCCGCGGACAAGCGCGGGCCGTGTTTTCCAAGGCGCCTGTCCGAGCTGCACGCCGTGAGCTTGTGGGGACACGTGTGTGCTCGCGGGGCTGTAAAACCCTTCCCCAGGTATGTGAGGATCACACGTGTTCCAAATCCAGGCGCACTTTTCAGAAGTTATTTCTGGAAAAATGTTGACTCTCATAACAGCAATAAAAGGAAAATACGGCCTCCGCCAACATAAATGTCTAATTGGAACATGCCTGAAAAGCGCTGGAATATTTGTGTAAGTTTGAAATTCCAGCCTCCGCGGTGGAGTGGCTTGGCAGCTGGTGGCCATGCGAACCCATCGTCCTTGCTGAAAGCCGCTGACCGGGCTCGTCCGACTTGGGCCCCAGCGCGCTGGCCCTGGGCTCCACCAGGACAGGGACACTGGCGTCACACGCAGCGGGCCGGGGGAAGCGTGGCGCCCAGGGCACAGCGGGCAGGGTGGTGGCCAGCCCGGGTCAAGCTGCAGGGCAGGGTGGCCAGCAGTCCCCCCACCTGTGGGGTCCCAGGGTCCACGTCACACCACCTAAGCAGTGACACACCTGCCTCTTCCCACCCAGCCAGGCTGTGTGCCCTGGAACTGCCCCCACACCCCTGGGTCCCGGCAGGTGGGTGCGGCACTGAGCAGAGGAGCCCCAGGAGGGTGAGCTCTTGGCCAGCCCTAGGGTCCCCTCGGGCGCCTGGGCTGGGTCAGCCTCAGTGCAGCCCTACTCCCAGGGCCTCTTGCAATCCTGGCCACCACGGCATGGGCCCTGATTGTCCTCTGACTCACCGAGGGGACATGGGTGTCAGATCAGAGCCCAGGACATCTCTATGGGTGCTGCTGTCATGTCAGCCTCCTGGGCCTGGGCTCACCAGGGACAGGGCAGAGGGGGCCTTGCAGCCCCTCAGGCCCAGGGGTGCCACGAGGGTCACTTTCTGCTTCTGTGTGAGCAGGCTCTCTGAGACCCACGGGCTCGTGGGAGAGCCACGGACCCCAAGCTTGCCCGGCAGGGAAAGGGGTGGGACGGGGACCCTCTCCCAGGTGACAGGCCAGCTCGGGGTATCTTTTGGGTCTGAGTGACCTGGCCTCTGGCTGTCGCCCCTCCTGGCTGGGCCATCAGGCCACCTTCCGATCTGCTCAGTGCCTCAGTTTACCTGTTGTTTAGAAGACACGTCTGTACCATGCCTGTCCCTGCCTGCACGGGGCCCTTGCAGTTTTTCTTCTGGCTTGAGACCTGCCGCTGGACCCGGGGCTCCAGGGCCAGGATCCTGCCTTGGGGAGACAGGCATAGGGCAGTGTGGGGGCGCCCTGGCAGGGGCAGGTTTCCAGGTACTTTGAGGGGAAAATAAAGAATCTCTCTGGACTTGGCTCCTTGTTTGTTTCCAAAGCGAAAGAAAGTGAGGAAGAAAATGCAGGTGTGCCGTGCCCATGTTTGGGGGGCCCTGGTCCCCGTGAGGACCTAACACTGTGGCAATTGTTGCCGGGAGAGTCTGGTTTGCATTAGTGAAGTGACAGGAGCGCAGGCACGCCCCGGTTAACCCCTTCCCCTCCTCCCTGCCCTACCCGCCCACATGAGCACCCTGAGCTGGGGGTCCTGAGCTGGGCTCCCCAGGACCACTGCACCCCACCTCCAATGGCACCTGCCTGAAGCCTCAGGCCAAGGCAGGAGTGTTAAGTCCATGAATGAAAAAGTCACGGGACAGACAGATGCCAGGCCACACGTGCATTTTGTGACCTAGAAGGCTTGTCCCCTCCCGGCTCCGGTCTCAGCTGTCTCCCAAGTCTGCACAAATGACGCACGTGTGTAACGTGGTCCCAGACACACACGAGGGCTGTGGAGCTGGACCTGCCACCAGCCACCAAGTCCCCTCCCTGATCTTGGCTTTGTTCGCCCTGCCCGTCGGCCCTGGGACCTGGGGTGGAGGCTGCCTCTCTGTCATCAGGATGGGCCGCACCGGAAGATGGCATGACGGGCGGACTTGAGCCCCGACCACCAGCCACGTGAGAGAGGCCGCGCCTGGACTATGGAAGCGCACGCTTAGCTAAGTCCGCGGCTGGACGGTCCCCACGCAGCCGCCGCGGTGTTGGCTGCAGGGCCCACCCGAGGCAGGGCAGATGGAGGCGGGACCAGCCTGTCCTCAAGTGCCACCTGTGCCTATCTCCCAGGGGACCGAGCCTCTGCTGGACGTGCGTCATTTCAGTGTCTGTGGGACCCTCTCCCGGAGGGTCCTCTGTGACGGGAAGGGACGTGTCCCCCGTGCTGGCAGGCAGCCTTGCCTCGCCTGTGCCTTCTGGGCCACAGTGTCTTTAATATGTGTCCCCCCGCGCCCAGTGACACGGGCCTGTGCAGCCCTTCTCAATACATCTACGCGGCAGGTGACACGTGGGCCTGCCCGGCTTCGGCCATACCACCGGGAAATTGGGGGTTGCAGCTGCCTCGTGGCGGTGCAGCAGCTGGGGAGCGGGGATCTTGGGGTGCCCCTGTGCTCCAAGACCACCCCCTGTCCAGGCCTGTGGGGCAGCTGGAGGGGCGAAGGGGGCAGCTGGGTGCCACCAGTCCGGCTCCCTGGGTCCCTGGCTCACGCAAGCTGCCCCGACTGCCCACCGAAGACCACCCTGAAGGGGCCGCAGGCAACGGCTCCCTCTCGGCCCCCCACCGGGCGAGGCCGCAGAGGCTGCTGGCTCCGCAGGGCGCAGGGAGATACAAGGTACCCTTTGTTTGCACACACGGGGTGGCCTTTGTCTCCGGCTACCGATCCGGGTTCCGCAGACCAGGGCTCGTCAGGAGAAAGTTTCATGGACAATCACTTTCCTCCCTCAGCTACTTCCGAGGTCACGCTGCTCACACAGACAGGACCCCCAAGTCCCCGCTGGGCTCCTGCCTCCCAGTCCCCAAGCACCCCAAAGCCAGTTTCTTTCTGGTCCCCCCAGGCTGCCCAGATGCACACATCAGATTCACGTGCCGCACCCCGGGCACAAGGCTGCGCTGAGGACACAGGAGCCGGTCTTTGGGGAGGCACCGTGGGGCCCCTGCATGAATGGGGGGCAGACAGTCCTCACGGGGTCAACAGGGTGGCCCAGGCCCGAGAGATTCCCCTCCTAGATGCCTGAGGAAGACAGAGGCCCTCGCAAAACTCAGCGCACCCATGTTCCCCGCAGCTGGAGGAGCCATCGATCGGCCCCAGTGTCCGTCCACTGAGGTGAGGGAAACAAAATGGGGTCCACGGGGCAGGGGACAGTGGGCCAGCCCTCCACAGGCACCAGGTTCCTCGGTGGCTACCCCGCAGCCAACCCTCAGACGCGCTGGACAACCTGCAGCAGGCGGGCGCCAGATCCCACCTACGGCGCCAGATCCCACCTATGGCGCCAGATCCCACCTATGGCCCCAGATCCCACCTACGGCGGGTCCAGGACAGGCAAACCCAACCCGCAGGGACAGAAGGAAGGTTAGGGGCGCCCAAGGGGCATCAGGTGTGTTTTGGAGGAAACTGTGCTAAGATTACACGGTGCTGATGTCGCCCCTCTCTGTGAGTGAAAACCACCCGGCTGTACCTGTCAAAAGGTGAAGTTCACGGGTCGGAGTTGCCTCGCAAGGAAACGGACCTCTGCATCGCAAAGGGAGACAGACCTACGGACGAGTTCCTGTTTACACGGTGGGTCCTGGTCTCGGTCCCAGGCCTGTGAATGCACCGACCCCCTAACAGGCCCCTGGAGCCCCGAATCGGTCAGGGGGCTCATTCCCGGCCAGCATTGCTGTAAAGGTGCAGGTCTGGGCTCCGGGGTGGTGGGGGCAGCTTGGGCCGCCCAGTGGCCCGACCCAGGGACACCAGCACCCCTGCTCCGACCGGGCCCCCCATCTGTCCCAGCTCATCGGCAGCCATGCTGTCCCGGCCGACTGGACATGCCGGGAGCGGAGGCCTTATCACAGTCAGCTTAGCACAGGGTCACCCGGGACGCCCAGACGACAGGGGACTGGCTGGCCAAGGGGTCGTTTGAAGTGGACGAAGCCCAGGTTGCCTTTGTGCAGCCCAGCTGAGCTGGAGCGCGGCCTCCCACTCGGCCCTTCCCTGGCGGGAGCTTCAGGCCCCGAGGGAGGACCCGCCTCTCGCGCTCGGGGTGGACGACGCAGGTCACACGGGGAAGCTCACGGCGGGAGAGGCCGACGGAACAGCGTGGCCAGGAGATACCACGACCACGCGGCGCGGGGAGGAGCATCTCCCAAGACAGCACCCGGCCGCGATCCTCCGCGCCCCCATCGACCCAACCCGTGTGCGGACAGAAAACACGGCCATGAAGCCAGGAAGGGACGGAAGGGGCTGGCAGAGGAGGAGCCACACCTGATGTTCCTCCAGGGACGGGTCAAGACCTCAGCGGGGACCCGCACAGGCTCGGGGGGACACACGCGGTTCCCTCACCCCGGCGGCCTGGCCGGACTGAAGGGGGACCCGGCCTGCAACACGGGAGCCTCATCTAAGAGGCCAGAGGCTCCTGGGGGCAGGTGAGCTGCAAAACCCACCCTCTGCGCCCCCTGTGCTCCCGCAGCTCCGAACGGGCGCCCAGAACCGGGGTCCAGAGGGGACCCTGCGCCGTGAGCGGCCGGAGCCTCCCTGAGCTCCGAGGCAGAGCTGGGACCCGGGCCCGTGTGCCGTGAGGAGCCGCCGTTCCAATGCGAGGCTCAAAGCGAAACCCAGCGAAGTCACCTCCACTGCACCAGCCCGGTTTCCCGGTTCCCCCGGCTGCCCTGAGCCTCTGCGGGCCGGGTACCGGCAGGACACGGTGCCGATGTCCAGGGCCATGCGAGTGGGACAGAGGGGGGAGGGACTCGGCACTGGCACGGGGGAGGGAGTGGCTCCTGCGCCTCGGGTCCGATCCACAGCAGGTTTTGTGGGGGCGCCAACGCTCAGCCGTGTCACCCTCGCTCCCAAGCCCCGGGTGCCTGGCCCCCAGGGGTGTCCCGTGCTGCCACCTGCCTTTCCTCCTGCTCCTGCCCTCGGCCGCCGCCCTGGTGGCCTTGAGATTCGGGTGCGGTGGCTGGGTTTCCCCTGGGCCTTGCTCCCTGAGAGGGGGGGACCGGGTTTCATTTCTCCTCTCATTTCCTGGGCCGCACGCTCCCACCCGCTTCTCCCTGGGCAGCCCTTCCCCGACCCCCGGCTGCTGTCCCAGACGCTGTCCAGAGGGCCCCCTGGGCCGGTTTGGGTCAATGCCAGGAGTCCCCCAACCCTTCCTGCCTTTGCCCCACCCTCAAGATCCCCCACAGACACGGGGTGGGGGCGCCGGGGACCAGAACACGGAGTCCGGCGCTGGGAGAGTGTCACAGAGAGAAGCTGGGATGGGGCACCGACCCCAGCGAGAGGAGATAGGGCAGGTGCCTCCCCCGCCCCCAGCGCAGCTGCCAGGGAAGAGGGGACAGTGGTACAGGGACAGCAGGGCGCAGAGCTGTGAGGTGAGCCCCAGAGCAGGTGAGCTGCGGGCCCTGATCAGCCCTAGGTCTGCCCACCCAGCTCTCCCTCCCTTTCCTTGTGCTTAAAACAGCATATGGCACAAAACCATCTTCTTTCCAAACACACCCGGAACCCAACCCTGATGGTCCTTCCCCGTCCAGCCCCTTGACCAGGGCAATGCCTCCCCAGACCTGCCTCCTCGGGAGCCAACCTCGGCCCAGAAAGGGACGCGTTGCCACCTCTCCGCCTCCGCCCGTCTCCCTGGCGTGGTCGGCACGCGCTCGCCCTGCCTCCCAGGCCCGGCGCCCTGCACTCAGCGGGGACCTGGGCACTTGTCAGGCAGCTGCGTGGATTTACCCCGTGTCTCCCGGGGCTGTACCGGGCCGTGGGACAGTCGCCTCCTGGGCCTTAGGAGAAAAATGGGGGTCCCGCGTCCCTGCGTGGGGGGATAGCATCTCGGTGGGCCATCAGGCCAGAACCGTGCAACTGCCAGAGCCCGGGACCCGAGCCGGGGTGCTTCTCCCCGACCACGCAGGCGCTAAGGATCTGAGGGAGGGCGCCCCGGACCGCGCGGCTGGTTGGGATTGTGGTTTGAGGAGAGTTTGCCAACTGGGGGGCAATCTCCAGGCTGGGGTGGGAGCAGGGCCTCCGGAGCAGGGCCCTTGGGAACCCCCCACGCGCTTCTGCCGATCAGGGGACAGGCGCCAGCTGCACGGACTTCCTGTGGGGGGCGGGGGCGGGGACGCTCCAGGCCCTGTGGCCTGGGGTGGGTGGGGGTGGGGGGCAGTGTCATCAGCCTACAGAATTTGGGAAGTATCTGGAGAAGAAAAGAGCCCAGCGCCCAGAAACCCAGACTAAACAAAGCCCGCAGTGGGCGAGATGCAGGGGTGGGGGCCTCCGAGCGGGGGCAGCGTGGCTCCTCAGTTCCAGGCGGGCAGCCCCCGGCCCCCGGGGAGGTGACAGTGAAGGGGCCCTTTGTTCCTGGGACGCACGTGCACGGCCACCTTTCCACCTTTAATGAGGCTGGGGGCTCTGCACCTGCAGCGAAGGATCCATCTCCCATCCCCCACGGGGTCGCTGCTCCCGGGTCGGGCAGGGGCCTCGGGGGCCAGCAAGGGACCCAGATAAGAATGCCACTTGCAAGCGCTCCTCACGGGAAGCCCGGAGGGACAGCCAACACAGAGTCTGAGGGACCCTTTCAGCGCTCTCCCAGCCCGCAGGACCACCGGCCTCCCTGGAAGGCCAGAAGGTTAAAGGCCGACGCCCAGCCGCCTTGCCCACCGCCTGACGTCCGTCCGGGGAACAGACCCGCAACTGCCTCGTCCACAGCAGCCCAGCCTCACCTTCCCCGAGTGGAGGCCACCAGGCCCCTGAGCGTCCCAGACAAGCCCAGTGACACGGGCTCTGGGGGAAAATCTGCCATGGGGGGTTGCCTGGGTGGGACGACACCCAGCCGTGGGGCCTGGCACTGCCCCGTGTGCCCGAGCCTGAGATTCTTACCCCAGGAGGGCCCGGTTGTGGGTGAGAAGCTACCCTTCCCTTTAGCGGAAATCACACCCCAGCACAAACTGCGGCCTGCGTGTGACGAGGGCCCGCGCCAGCCCCGTGGGGACGGGGCGCAGGCCTGGCCGCTCCGTTGTGGCTCCGCGGACTGAGGTCACGGCCTTCGTTAATTCAGGGCCAAGGAGGGGCCGGGGGCAGCTGCTCTGACCAGGTGAGGTGGGGGCCCCTTCCCTGCAGCCTCCTCAGGGATCTGCTCTCTGTGGGGTTTGGGGGAGCCAGGGACGCACGGAGCCCCAGGCAGGGAGGGCTGTGCCCGCGGACTTCAGAGCAGAGCGCTGGGAGCCAAGCACGGCTTCGCTGCCCGTGTGGGGGTGACCCCGAGGTCCTGACCCTGCAGGCGCGCTGGATCTGGTCATGCCTGCCCCTCCCCAGGTGGGCACAGGACGGCCACCCAGCTCCCAGGGAAGCTGGGAAATGGCTCAGCCGGGGCTCTTGTGGACAGTCAGAAACCCAGATCCCACGCGTGTTCAGACATGCACACATCACACACACATGCACACAAGCTCATATTCACATGCATACATGTGCTTACACACATGGACCCACTCAAACACATGCACATGTGTGCACATGTGCGCATACACATATACATGTGTACTCAAATTCACACACATGCACACGCTCAAGCATGCACATGTGCACTCACATTCACACACAAACATGCACATGTGTACTCACACACACGTGTACTCACGTTCACTCATGCACATACACATGCACATGTGTACTCACATTCACACACAAACATGCACATGTGTACTCATGTTCACACATGCACACACACGTACACTTGTGTACTCACACTCACATGCACACACACATACACATGTGTACTCACACTCACACATGCACACACACACACATGCTTCCTGAGTGCCCTCGGGGAGCCGTGCCCCTCAGACGCCCAGCACCTGCAAGGCGACCCCCACCGAGACAGGGAGGGAGGCACCGAAAGCGGCCACGCAGGCGCCGGGCCGCCTCCCCGCCACCGCCAGGCGCCCGCACACACAGCCACGCAGGATTCTTCCCTAAATCCCGTTCAACAGCTCTCAGCCACGAGATACCCTGCCATTAGCCAGCCAGCCACTTACTCCAAACAAACACTCCTCGCACGTCCACGGAGCACACCCCCCACGACCGGGTCGCGCCGGCACTGCGGTCTCTGTCGATGAAACTATCCGAATCCTATCAGGCCGCACGGCCCACGGGGCGCCTCCGCGGAGCGGGCGTTCCCAACGCTGCCCTGTGGCCATCGGCTCCTCTCAACACCTGGTCCTGCCCAGGCAGACGCACTGCCCACAGCCGCTCCCCACGGGCGCCTCTCAAAACCTGTTGTTTTCAAAGGTTTCATTCCAACAGCGATGAGCTTGGGGTGGACAAGGATCCCGATCACCGAAGCTCCGTCCGCAGGGACCAGGTGCTGCGACCTGCGCTTCTTGGGTGGACGGGGAACCCCGGGCTGCCCGGCTTGTGGCTCCTCCAAGGACCCCTCCCCAGCCAACTTCTCCCCTCCGGTGACTCGGCCCAAGGGCCCAGGTTGCTGGTTCAGGTGCCTCTGAGCTGTGGCCACATGCCGGGCACAAGGGAGGAATGTGGGTCCACAGGGTCAGGTCCCCATCCGTGTGGGGCAAACAGTTCCCGGGAAACGCCCTCGTCCTGGTAATGAATTACCTTCAGAAAGGCAGGTGACTCGGGCTGTGTCCAAGTCCACCTTCGTGGCATAGCTGAGCGCCTCTTTCGGGGGCGATTCAAATGACCAGGAATTTTGGTCTCCCCGTTACCAGGAACCTGGGGCTGCGCTGAGCACACTGAGGGGGAGGAGGTCGGCCCTCGCCTGTGCCCAGCCCCAGACTCCTGTCTCCCGCGTGTCTAGCCCTGCAGAGCCTGGCAGCGCCCCCACGCCACCCGGCCTTGTCTTTTCGGGGATCGGGAAAGTCGGTTACCCTCTCTTTCCCCTTCGCGACACCCCGGGGGCTTATCTGCCACCAGACAGCGCGGTCAAGGGTGAAGGTTACGCGTGTGCCACCAGCTGAGAGAACTTTTCAACACTCCGGGCGGCAGATCTCGGCGCGGCCGGGTGAGCGTGACCTGCTCAAGTGCTGTTATCTTTCTGCGCCCCCTGCTTCTCCGCAGGCAGAGCCCCCACAGGCCGGGCGGCTGGGGGATCAAAGGCCCCTGGACCAGCCAGAGGAGGCTTTGATTTGCAGGGGCGAAAAAGAGCAGCGTTGGAAAGGCCTCGCCCCCTGCAGCTTTCACCTCTGCTCCGTGGTCCTCCGGCTGCAGGGCAGCGCGTCAGGCGGGTCACAGGCCCTTGACGGCTACGGAAGACCCCCGCCATGGGACGGCGCGGCTCCACGTGTTTTCCCCTCAATAAATCTGTCCGGTGCGGAAGGTCATGAGCATGACCTTCAACGGCAAGCGTCCTGCCAAGGCCTCTAAACCGGCCTTTCTGAAACCATCCTGCATCTCCGCGCTGGGCTCCCGCCGCCGGGCGGTGCCGGTCCCGCAAGAGCCCCCGTGTCCACGAGCGGTGGGGGTCCCCGGTGGCCTTCCCACAGAGGACCCCAGAGAACAGGAGCGGCTTATCCTCCGGGTCCAGCCTGGCTGGGCTCAGGCCGGAGCCCCCGCCCCCTGCAGGCTCACAGAGCCCAGGCCGTACCCCTGCTCCCACTCAGGGGGCCGCACTGGCCCCAAGAACCTGCTTTTCTAACAAGTCCCAGGAGTGCTGCGCGCTGCAGCCTTGACCTGTCACACGCGGTGCTGAGTTGGAACTGGTTCTGTGTGGGCACCGGTCCAAGGGACTAGCTGCACGTGGCAGGGACAGCGCTATCCCTTGCTGGCCGCTGGGGGGGGCTGCCCGAGGACAGGACCCCAGGGAGGCTCCGGCCCGGGAGGCCTGTGGACCCCACCAGGCTGGCCCTCAGGTGCTCTGGCCGCTGGCTGGCAACAGCTTCGCCTCAGCTCTCCTCTAACGGAGGCTCGGGGGGCCGGGCCCCGAGGGACCCGCCTGGCTCCAGGCCTCTCCAGGGAGCCCCCTAACCACCGGGCGATGCTCACCCAGCGTCCTCCACCCTGGGACACCGTGTCATCGCTGCCCCTGCCCAAGGCCATGTGGGTCATCACGGACCTCCCTCACCCACGAGTTCCAACTCCCAAAATCCTGAGGGCCGGCCTGCCCTGGGGGAGCCCGGGACTCGCAGTGGCCGGTGGGCTTCCGGGACCTGCCTCGCGGTGGAGGTCGGGGACGGCCTCTCCCAGGCCCCCGGAGTCAGGAGGCCAGGCCGCGCCGAGCCCACCGCAGGTCAGTTAATAAGACCCCTGATGAATGATGGGGTGGGTTCTGCACCACTAATTTCCGTAACTATTGCCCTTTGAAAGACGGCTCGGGGCCCCCGCGCTCCCCGCCCTGCCCAGACAGAGCCGTATTATGTGGCCAAGTTCGCGGCGTATCCCGTTTCAGGACGGAATAGAGCCTGTCCGGGGACATTCTGCAGTATGTTTGAGCTTCCTCTGTCGTTAGGTCTTCTTCTTGCAGCCCAGTTCCTTCTGTGACGGTGGGGACAGTGCTCCTGGTGGGGTTGCTGTTCCAGGTGGGGACAGTGGTCCCGGTGGGGACAGTGCTCCAGGTGGGGGTGCTGTTCCAAGTGGGGGTGCTGCTCCAGGTGGGGACAGTGCTCCAGGTGGGGGTGCTGCTCCAGGTGGGGGTGCTGCTCCAGGTGGGGACAGCGCTGAGCTGACTCAGGCCTGGGTAGCTATTGGAGGGACAGCATTTAGGGTGACTGTGGGAGCCCCACATCCTCGCTAGGGACCGTCACCCAGGACCGTCCTGACCACGAGCCTCTGTTTGCACCTGGGAAGTGGCCGCCAGGCCCCGTCGGGTTTCAGTTCTGAACTGGCGGGAAGAGCTGGATGGAGGGACAATGGCCACAGCCACCTTGGTAACAGTGGGGTGCTGGCCGCCTGCCTCCCGTCCTCCGAGTTCCGGCCTTTCCGTGCCTCGGTTTCTCCGCTGTGGCAGCAGGTGCTGGGAGCCCTCCCCGTCGGCCAGCGTGGGGATGAAAGCCGCTGGTGCACGAAGGGGCTCAGAGCAGCGGGGGGCTGGCAGGCGCGACCTTCCCTGAGTTCGTCCCGGTTTTCTTCCTCCCTGGCCACAGCCCTGCCCTCGTGGGGGAGCCCGTCAGGGGTCACAGTATCCTGGTCAGTAACGTCCGAGCTGTGGGTGCCAGGCAGGCCTCCCTCACATGCAGCCCCCGCTGGCGCAGCCTGGCCCTGCCTGCAGGGGGAGGGGCAAGTCCCGAAACCGCACAGGGAGCCAGCGTGGGGTCAGGTCCCCGGACACATGGCATGTGGGGTCCCATCTTAGACGCATAAGATGCCGCTGGGAGCCAAGTGGCTGAGCCGGGTCTGTGTCTGCAGTGGGGCTGGGCCCTGAAGGGAGGGGCCCCGTGGCTCCAGGGGTCTCTCTTGCCCAATGGTGCAGCCCCAGTCACTCAACTCCCTGCAGCCTCGTCAGCAGGCACAGCCAGGGTGCCCACGAAGCCCACCCAGCCACCACCTCTGGCTGAGCTCTGGCGCCGCCCCTGCGGCGGGGTAGGGAGGGTGGGCTAGTGGGGACCCGCACACCCACTTGTGCCGGCTCAGCCCTAACCTGCCAGCTTCCCCAACAAGGACCCCTGGGTTCAGAGAGCAGGATGGGGAGCCCCAGGGGGTGGGCTTCCCTGCCGACCAGGGGCAGGACAGCAACTTCGGGAAGCCGGTGAGGTGGAGAAGTGCGACAGGAGCTCAGGACGTGTCCTGGTGGCGCCCGGCCCCTGAGCCCAGGGCCCAGTCACAGCTGATGCCCCAGGTCCACTCCCTCTGCCCAAGTGCTGGGCTGGGGCATGAGGGTCACACAGAGGGCAGCTCTGGGTGGCCACCACCCCCCAAATGCTGGAAAGTGCATCCTGTTCTCTCGAGACTGAGGCCATGGCTCTGGGGACCTGGGCCTCGGTGGTGCCACACCGGCGTCTGGGACCTGCCAGGTGGTTGGCTTCGGGTCCGGCTCTCTCTGCAGGCCGCTGCTACACGGAGGTAAGTGTCCAGTGCCCAGACGTTCGCCCGCGTGGAGCAGCTCGGGCAGCTGGTGTGGCGTCGCTGACGTGGGAGGGGCTGGGGGTCCGCAGGTGTAGGCATGGACCCCAGACTCCACAGGTCTGGGACCTGAGGGGAGTCCCTTTCGGGGGGGCGGTGACCTGCTGTCTCTCCATCAGCCCAGGAAGCCAACAGACCAGGAGGACAAAGGAGGGCAGCCGGACTGACAGACATGCCACCAGTCTCCGGAACATTCTGGAAGGCTCGTGAGTCCCAGCCCTGGGTCTCTTCCTTGCGGGGACGTGGCCGGGCCTGTCGGGTGGATGCGGTGAGTCTGCACCCCCAAAGGGGGGGTCCCCTCGGTTCACAGATGCTGCAGCTTTATCAACACGTGCTTTCCCGCACCCCCCGGCCCCGGGGTGTTTTGGTGTCTGTATCAACCTGATCCAATTACAGGGAGCAGGCGGGGGTGCTCCCCGCAGGGCCCGCGAACGCTCCGGTGACCGCGGACGGGGCGCCAGCTCAGGGCGTAGAATGCTGACTCCGTTCCTTCAAAATCTGTAATTGACTTTTTAAAAAATGACATTAGCATTTAAATGGTCCCATCGTTATGAGGGCGAAGGGTCACCGGAATATGATCAATGTATTGAGCTCCTCAAATGTTCCCTGATATTTATTTCTGTTGTGTCACGCCGCAGGGGCCTGGCGCGCAGGCCTTTGATTAGGCTCCCACGGCCGGCGCTGGGCCTGCCCCCTCCTGGGGACGTGCGCCCGCCTCCGCAGCGATGGGCCGCGTCCCCTTCGGGGGTCCCTCCCCCTGACCACCCCTGGGAGCCCTCAGGAAGCAGGCTGGGCGTGCCCGGGCTCCAGGGGCTGGGCCCACCCCCGAGGCTGCCATGGGGGGCCGGGCGGATGAGGGGTTCAGGCACACGTGCCTGTCCACTCCCAGGGCCAGCGCCTGAGAGCAAGGACAGGTCCACCTGGAGCTCGGTGAGCACAAGCAGGACCCCAGATGCACGGAGTTGCTTTGTGGCCTGGGAACGGTCTGCAGAATTACAGGGATCAGGTGAAAATGTAAAACGACCTAAAAAAAGAGCCTGTGGAACAATGGGGTGTGGACGGGAGGGGAGCGGCTTTCCCAGCGACACCTGGAGAGGTAATAAGAAGGCCCAGGTGGCCAGCCGGAGGGGAGAGGCGCGGTCCTTGCAGGGCTGGTGACAGAGGGGGCAGGCGGGGGACCGGGTGGCACGCCCACCTGGGGCCCCGGCCGCGCGGACAAGCCCACCCCTGGGAGCGGAGCCCCATCTCCGGGGTTCTGGAACTTTCTGGAAATGCGTTTGCTCCCAATAGCTTTCCCGGCCACGGGGAAAACAAACGTTTGGGCCGTATCTTCAATTGCTTTTCTACAAAAACTGACTGAGTGGGAGCTGTTGAAATGCTTCTAAAGAGGCTCGCGTTCAAGGACCACACAGTTCGTAGGGAAAGCAAGCGCAGAGCTGGGAGCACTTGACTTCATTTTAAAGGTTCCCCAAAGGCAGATAACGTCTGGGGAAACCCGGCCGGGGACGCCGCCTGCTCTGCAGGGACGACCTCCCCCAGCAGGCGATAGAGGGCGCCTGAACCCCAGCTTCCGGCGCCGGGTGGCAGCTGGGCCCGCAGGCCGCAGGAGGCCGGCATTCCAGCCACTCGGGTCCCGGGCCACTGGCCACCTGTGACAGGACATGAAGCCAGCGGCCAGGCCCTGCCGGCTTCTGGTCTTGAGCTGCAGCTGTGTCTGCCCAGCGAGGGGCTGGTGTCATGCCCAGGGTGTCCCCTTGGAACTTGGGTGGCTTGCGTTCCACGGCCAGCGTCACCGCCTGCCCGGGCACGGCCTTGGGCATTCCCGGGCCCCTTCCTTGCAGGGAAATCCCCCCTGGAGGGGCTAACGGGCAGCTGTGCCGGGGCCCCCGGGCCACATTCTTCCAAAACACACTGTGCGACCAACCCCTCCCCTAGGTCTTTGGCGGAAAGGCTCCTGGTACCCATTACCCCCATCTCGGCACACCCCATCCTGCAGCCTCCTCTCCCTCAGCTTCCCAAGGATTATAAGTGTGTCCCCACACAGGTCACACCTGTCCCCTCCCGAAGGAGGGAAGAGACGCAGAGTCACCGAGAGTCACACCCGCAGCAGCTGAGCCAGGCTGAGAGCTGACGTCCCGCCCCCCAACACGGGCCGACGCGCTCTGACACCTCGAGATCCCTGGGCACAGAACTGGGGTCCAGGGTGACTTCAGCGACCTGGGCCATTCCCAGCTTCAGGGACGCTCCGTTGTAAGACACTCCCCAGTCCTGTTAGAAGACGCCCTTCCTGACTGGGGGCACGAGAAGCGGTACCCTCAGCAGTGAGGTTCTGGGAGGGCTTCCCAAAGCGAAGGCCCCGTGGAGCAGCAGGCACCCCGGGGCCCGGGCTCCTGGGAGTAGCCGGTCAACGGGCCGAGCACCAGAGTCGGGGGCAAGGAGTCTGGGTCCAGACGTGCAGGGCTGAGCCTGGAGCCCGGGGCCCCCCACGCCCGCCCGTGCGCAGGCAGCCCTGAGCTACGCAGCCAGCGTTTCCAGGGTGGGTGCCAGCGCCTGGCACCCGCCACCCTCCCCGTGGAGAAGCGAGCCTGCCAAAGCCGGCCCGGAGCACATTCCTCTTCTAGAACATCCTGAGAGCTCATGGAACAGGCCTGTTTACCAGCCAGAGAGGACGGCCAAGCTGGACACCAGCTTCACATGCTTTGCGTCTGCGAGTCCGGCGGGGCGTCCTGGGTAGGGGCTGGACGGGCACCGGGCGGGACGCACAGCGAAGTTCAGGCAGCAACCTTCCCTGCGCGCTCAGAGCACCGGGGTCACCTGCCAGGGGCCTGGCCACACACCGAAGGCACGACACGTGGGACCTCCGGTGTGGGCCTGGAGGGGCCCGTGGGACGTGGGAAACATTCCACTGCAGAGACAGCACCCGCTCCCCCTTCCCCAGGTGCCCCCGACCAGCCTCCGCAAGTGGCCCGGCCGTACATGGTGAAGCCGCAGCCTCATCTCTGGGTCGCGGGGCCTGGTGCCCCACCTGAGCGCTCTGGCTGACTTGGCTGAAGTCTGAGTCACCTCTGGCTACACCAGCTGGTGGCTTGTCCCTCCTCCTGGGTGACAACGTGTGTCCTTGGGGGCAGGTGGGTGGGGCGTCCGCAGGACAAACTTCACAGTTAGAAAGCTGGTCCTTGACGCATTGTTCCCCTGACTGAATGCCCAGCCTGGGCCCAGGGCTCCACATAACAGGCTCACCCCTTCCTCCCAGCAGCCCTGAGGGGGGTCCTGCAGTGGCACTCACACCCCCACAGCAGCCAGGCCCCTGCTTTCCTTCCTGAGGTCCCTTGGCCTCCGGAGCCAGCATTTGGGAGGCCGTCATCAATGGCCGTGACGTGAGCAATCCTCCGCCCCGCCTCCGTCTTCTTGACCTGCTCCCTGTTTCCCGAGGGCCCAGGCCGGTCCTCCACCAGCCGGCGCGCCTGGGGCGCTGGGCCTGACCCTCTGCTCTGAGCAGAGCCGCCGCTGAGACCCCAGGGAGCGGCCCACCTGCTCCTGACCTCGCCCAGGAGCGGGTCTTCCCTTGCACGGGTGGTCATTTTTTTCGGAGCTGAGCCCGTTTTCGGAGCTCGGGGAAGGTTTCTGTTGCTGGAAAAGTGTATTTCTTGAAGTCACGGCCCTTGGTGGGGCTCCGCCAGTCGCCCATAGCCTGGGGACAGGGGACACTCCGGACAAGGGGGCTGGGAGACTGAGAGTGAACCCCTCTCTGCACGAGGCCAGCCCGACACAGAGTCACCTGCCGGGGTGAGCCAGGGCGTCCCTGGCGGTGACCCCCCCCCCCAGGCCATCGGTCCCCGCGAGAACGGGAATGGAAGGGGTGGAGGTCACGCGTGTGGCGAGAATGCCTGTGGACGCGCACCTGCACCGCCCTCGCGCACACGTGTGCATGTCAACACCTGTGGCCGCTCGCTGGGTCGCGGGGGACGGTGGGGGTGCATCTCCCTGCGGCTCGGTCTCTCTCCGAATCAGCTGAGGATTCAGGGGTAACGGTGATTTTATTGACACTATTGGAATTTCCCCCCGATTGTTTCACAAAGAACACATATTCTTCCTATGATTGGAAGACAAATCAACCGCCTGCCCCTGCCTCCCACCCTCTACAGATCCTTCCCTCCGGGTCCCCAGACGCCTGAGGGCCCCCGCCAGCTGCCCCCTCCCTCGCCCTGGCTCCCTCCCGACCGAGGTCCATGTGGGTCCTTCCCTCCCACTGGCCAAAGGGGGCTGTGGCCAGGGCGGCTCGGGAGGGAGCCGGGCATGGGAGGGTGTGGGCCAGGGCGTGCTGGCCCAGGCTACTGCCAGAGGGGGCCCTGCCCTGCCCGCCGGGCCCCGGCCCCGAGGCCCTGACTTTCTGTACCCGCCTCATCAAGGACCTGACAAGACCCGTTTCCCCAAACCCCGCCGTGTCCTGGGCCCGGCCTCAGGCTGCATCCCAGTCCCACCGCATCTGCTCTGCCCCTCAGGCCCAGGCCGCAGGAGACACCGTCCTTCCCGGCTGACGGGCAGGGCTGTGCAGGCCCTGGTGACTGCCTGCCCTGTGGGAAGAGGAGGTGCCACTGTACCCCCAATCCTCAGTGGCCCCAAACTGCTCTGGTGGCCACGAGGCGGCTTCCACACCCGCTTTCTTTGCAAAGGCAGCACAGGGGTGAGTGGCCACAGGCTCCGGCCTGCCTGGCTGTCCTGAGGGGGCGTCCAGGCTGGTGGTGCGAGACTCCCGTCCCTCCTGCTTATTCGCAGGCCAGGGGAGCTTTTCTGGGTTTGGGACCATCTCACAAAATTCACCCACCATCCGCTTGTCAGCACAATTGGAAAAGCTTGCAGGTGGTCAGTGCTCCCTCGTGGGGGTGGCTGGGAATGAGGACCTTCCGGGAGATGCCCCGGCCCCTCCCCCACCAGCTCCATGGCCTGGGGGCCCGTCAGCCACCGCCGGGTGTCCTGGCTTTGCTGCGACACCAGAGGCGACCCCAGGCTTTGAGGCTGATGCTTCACGTGCAGCACAGCACCCCCCGGCACCCAGCGCTTGCTAACCCTGTGCTTCACACGGGCGGGGAAAGGGGTCCCCAGCTCCCTGGGCTGCTGCTGGGAAGTCCCCCCGGCCTGTCCCCGTTATGTCAAACCACCTCGAGGGGGGGGTCGCACTGCGGTGGTTGTTTATTTTGCCTCCGTGAGTCACCCAAACAGCTTTAGGCTGAGAGAGCCGGTCCAAGGGCAGGACCAGGCCACATGGGGAGGCGCCCAGGTCCAGGGGACACCGGCTGCCACAGGCAGGGGAAATTGAGGCCCTCACAGCGACCGCAGGGACGGAGAGCCGTGTCGGGGTCCCAGGGCAGCTGGACTGGGCTGGAATGCCCCTGTGACCCCGAGTAAGGTCCCCAACCCTGCTCTGGCCACTGCAGCCACCACACCTGCGCAGCATCCAGGAGCCCTGGCCTCATCATGTCAGGATGGCGTGCACGCTTGTGTGCATGTGTGTGGGCGTGTACGCACGCCTGTGTGGTGCCCACATGTGTGAAGGGGTGTGCAGTGCGGTAAACACAGACTGTTGCCCTGTGATTCATGCCGGGTTGATACCCGTCACTCGCGGGTCCAGCGCTGGGCAGTTCTCACCACCCGTCCCTAGGCCACATCCCCGGGCGTCAACTGGAGTTTTCTCCCCAAGGGGGGGCCCTGGGCTGCGGGGGCTTCCCTTCCCTGGTCCTTTGTCTCTGCAGATGCTGGGGGCCACATGCCATTGCTCGATCCATGGAGGGGGCCCAGGCAGCTGCACCCCCTGGGGCCCAAAAGCCTTCCTGCCCGCCATGCCTGCTGGCCCCCAGCTCCGAGCCGGGCAGGGTGGATGTCAGTGTGTCTCTGGTGCTTGGTGACATCCGGGTGGCACCTGGTCCTGGGGAGCTGGCTGGAGGCCGGAGCCCTACCCCACTCTCTGCGGGGTCTGAGCAGGCAGACACGGCCACGTGCCCACGCCACCCTGACCGAGGGCCGGCCCCTCCCCAGGCCTCACCTGGGCCTGGCTCCTGTCTGTCTGCTGGTCATCACCAAGTGACCACAGGCAGCAGGTGACAAATGGCTGGTGTCAAGTCCTGTCCTGCCAGCGGGGTCCTGGGGGAAACGTGAGAGGCTCCGAAAACAGCTTTATCACCAACCTGTGGCCACGGGGACGATCAATCAAACAGACTGGGGGTGGCAAACCCGGGGAGAGGAGAGGCAGATGCCGGCCTCGGAGGCCGAGGGTCAGCGACCGGGCGGGCGAGGGACACCGGGAGAGCGTGGCTTGTTGCGTGCTGACCTTGACCCCAGTCCAGGCCCTCGGGTACACGCTGACGGCCACCGCCCGGCCGGCCTCGGAGGCCCTGGCAGGGGCCCGGGGCCGTTTCCCCCTCGTGGGGCAGGAGGGAGGGGGTCTCTCTCCACAATGGCTTTGTTTGCCGACCCAGGCAGGCTTGGGGACGGGGCTGGCCGTGTCCCCGACTGGCTGAGGGGGTTCTGCAGCCCCCCGGGGACCGAGCCCCGAGCTTCCTGTGGGCAGGGGCTGGAGGCGGCCTCAGCGAGGATGAATCAGACCTTTCTCAGGAGGCGTCTCCCGCACAAGGACGTTTTAGTCAGACATAATTGCAAGGAAAAACAAACCTGCCCTAACAGAAAACAGCTTTCCAGTTGTTTTTTCCTCCACGAAGCCTTTTCAACGCCAGGGTTTGGCAAGTCCTGGCGGTGGGTAATTGTCAACACGGGCCGTGTCCAGAGACCAAAGCCCCAGAACGGAAATGACACCCGCAGCGTGACAGGGACCCGGGCCCGGCCCGCAGGCACGCGTGCGTCCATCCGCCGCGGAGGGCGCAGCCTGCTTGTCTTGGCCCCCGCGCAGATGGCTCGGGACCACCTCGTGGGCCGTGGCCCGGGCACGGAGCACGGCAGGCCTCCCCGGACAAGGCCGCAACGGGGGATCCCGGGTCGGGCGAGTCCCCTGCTGCCCTCCCGACTCTGCTTCCCAGGTCTCATGTCACCCCGTGAAAGGTCACCCAGGGTGCTGGAGGGAGGCCCCTGACCCCTGGCTGTGCCCTTCATCCAGGGGACCCAAGGGAATTGGCGAGCAGGCAGGATGGTGACGTGGGGCCCACACATTGGGGGTACCCTCCCTCCCCGAGACATGTTGGGTGACCACTGGTCGGTGGGAGGCCTCCCTGGACCGGCCCAGCCAGACCCTCCTCCCTCCCTGTTTCTGTTTCTCGGGTGTCCTGCCGAAGGGCCACGGGGGTGAGCGGGGGCCCCCGCAGGCAGCCAGGAGAAGGCCCGGCAGATCCGCAGCCCCGAGGACGGCTGGCCAGCCACCACCTGGTCCCACGGACGTCCCGCGGCTGGTCTCCAGGGCCTTGTTACCGGCTCTGTCAGGTCCCCGCTAACAGGCTGAGGCTACTCACTTGGCTGGGTTCTGGGACGCGCAGGCTCATTTGCCAGGCAAAATTAATGAGGAAAGAAAGACTCCAACGAGAGGGTAATTTATGACTTCCATGAGGCCGGCCTCCCTGGTCCCCCCACACACCTCGGCGCGTTCTGCTCGCAGTCGCTCTCCGCCCGGGGAAGATGGGACCAGGCCACCCTCCGCCGGGCCCGGCCCCGAGCCCGGACGGGGGGTCCCCGTCGCCGCTCCACGGCGGCTACCAGAGGCGCTGGGACCCCGGCCCCACAACGTCCCGGCCGCCGCCCTGCCCGCGGCGGCCTCTGACCCCCAACACGCGGAGGGGAAGGACGCAGCGGAAAAACCGACCGCGAGGCGGCAAAATCAGCCTTTCCTAATGGCGACCCAACTTGCTGAGCGTCAGCTCTTTGTGCCGGGGCGCCGGTAATCATCACGCGGCTCCGAGACAAGGCCTCTCTCCGGCAGGAGCGACGTGCCGGGGCCTGGAAGGCAGGTGTTACTGTAATTAGCTATTGTTTGACTATCAAAAGTCAGGGCTGATTAGAGCCACTAAGCACAAGTGCACGATTTTATTTCAAAGAATATTATGAACTGCACGCTGGGCCCTTTCAGACAGGGCCTTCCTTCAGCAGCGCTGAGAGCCCAAGTCAGCGGTAATCAAACGCGAAATCTGCATAAACCTCCAGGCACTAATTCAAGCAGAGACCTTTCATTAGAAATATGTTACTTTATGAAATCGGGTCGCCAGCAAGGGGAGAAAAATGTGACTTCTTAAGAAAAGCGAATGGTACCTCTTTAGCGATTAACCCGAGATTAATGGGGGCCCCACTGCTCGGGCTAAGCCCGTGTTTTCGCTCCTTCGCGGAGGTGCCATTTCGGGGGCGCGTGACCGGCGCTACCTGCCAGGGCGGCAGGGTTTGGCTGTCCATTACGGTCACCCCCAAACACACTTTTTATCAAAGGAGCTTTGAAAAGTGTCTGCTGTGGGCCTTTTCTTTTCCCTTCCCTTGCAGGCACTTGCTATTTTAATGGGCTCAATTAGCTAAAAATTGGGGTCCGCGTTTCTGTATCGGGGATTGATGTGCGTTTCACCTCCAGGGCCTCCTTTGTGTCTTGTGCACACGGAGTCCGCCCCGAGGGGCTGCGCCCCAGACCCGCTCCGCACGCCCACTCACACAGGCACACGCACACGCATGTGCCTGCCTACCACGCTCCCGTGCACATGTACACACACGTACACATACACATGCCTGCCTGCCACGCTCCCATGTACATGCACACACAGGTACACACACACATGCCTGCCTGCCATGCTCCCATGTATATGCACACACAGGTACACATACACACACCTGCCCAGCCATGCTCCTGTGCACATGTACACACATGTACACATACACACGCCTGCCCAGCCATGCTCCTGTGCACATGTACACACAGGTACACATACAGATGCCTGCCTGCCATGCTCCCATGTACATGCACACACAGGTACACATACAGATGCCTGCCTGCCATGCTCCTGTGCACATGTACACACATGTACATATACTCATGCCTGCCTGCCATGCTCTCATGCACATGTACACACATGTATGCATACACACACCTGCCTGTCATGCTCCCGTGCACACGTACACACATGTACATATACACCCGCCTGCCTGCCATGCTCCTGCGTACATGCACACACAGGTACACAGGCACCACCACACAGGTGCACGTGCGCACACACGTGTCACATGGCAAACCCACACACACTCACGTGCACAGGACCAGCAGCATCATGAAGTCACAACAGATGTGGAAGGGGGGCCACCCCGTCACCCCTGCTTCTCAAGCCACCCCCTAGCAGAGCACCTGCTGTCCCTTCCACCAGCACATGTCACAAGGCACAGAAGGGGGAGCCGTGCCTCACCCTGGGCATCACAGGACGGGGAGGGTGCTGTGCCCAGCCCACCGTGCTCCAGGCCTGGGTGGCCAGCCCCCACCCCGGGTTAAGTAGAGCCAGCCTGTGGGCACCTCCTGGAGATCTGGGCCCCACACAGGGAGCTTTCAGGGATGGGCAGCCAACAGAGCAGTGATTCCAACGCTGCACCCAGGTCCCAGGGTGAAGAGTGGTGGGAGCTGGGCCACAGGGAATGGAGCCCAGGGCCAGACCCTGTGTGACCCGTGTCCAGGTACTGATCAGCCAGCTGCCCGTGAAAGAGTAAACCCCCAAGCGGGCGCCTGGGGCCTGCATGCAGGACGTCACCCATGTGGGAGCCAAGCGGGCTGAGTCTGCTGGGTGGGGACGGGGCGGGGTGGGGCGGGGTGCAGGGTGGCAGGGGGTGAGCCTGTGCAGGGCCCCGCGCAGTGGGACCTTAGTGGACAGCCCCTCTCAGACTTCACTCAAGGATGCGTTCGTTACCCCAAATTCTTAATGTCCGTCCTCCGTTGGGAGGGAACCATCCCTGCCAGGTGCAGAAGGGCCCTCCCTGAATGACCAAGTGGCCAGCAGGGGTCCTCCCTTTCCTGAGAGACTCCGGGGGCCTAATGGGGGGTCTGCGCCCTCCCACAGGGGCCCCATTTAGTGGGGGGAAGCGGCCTCAGCCATCTGGTGGGCGCGCGAAGAGCCGTCCTCATGGACACCTGGTGCGAGAGTGGGGAGCCTTCAGTTCTGACTGGGCTTCTGGGTGGGCATGTGGCCCTGCCGGCCACCCTCACGAGTTAGGAGAACTCCCCTAGCCTGGCCTTCCTGGCCCCTGCGCGAGCAGAGTAGGCACCAGGCCCAGCGCCCGGACCCTCCACCCTGCTCCACGGTTCTAGGGGCCGTCCCAGCTGCTGTGTGGCCGTGAGCCTTCGAAGGCCCATGCTTTCCGTTCCTGCCTGGAAAGCAGGAAGTATGCCCGGGACACCCCCACCCCAGCTCTGGACCCCCATCGTCCTGTCCAGCGGAGTCTGGCTGTGACTGACTGGTTGTGGGAGAAGTGGGCTTTGGTGGGCCCACTCTGGCCACCGGACATGAAGAATCCCCACCATGCCCACTGGCATGGGCAGGTCCCAGCCTCAGGGGCCTGTGTGCCTGTTGGAGGTCCCTGGATTGGGTGGTCTTCACTGGTTCCCTGGCGGAGGAGTCCATACCCCTACCCAGCCAGCCCCGAGCTGCAAAGGGAGCAGAAGGCAGGTCAGCCCCTAGCTCCCCTCCCTGTGCAGGAGGGAAAGGCTGGGGCCCCGGGCCAGGTCATGACTGATGGCCCTGCCCCTCTAAGGCTGCGATGGGAGGTGCGAAGGCCCCCCTGAAGGCCCCTCCAGGGTCCCCTGTCTCCTCTCCACCCCGTCCATTGTCACTAGGAAGGTGGCACCCGCCACGAACACCATGGTATCTGCTGAGGGCTAGGGGTTTTTCGCTTCTTGAAGCCAACTCGGAAATGAAGGGGCAGCTTTCCCTGACCTGCCCCAGTGGCCAGGGTCGGGG
The DNA here is from genome assembly GCA_004026585.1 of Noctilio leporinus. NCBI lineage: Eukaryota > Metazoa > Chordata > Mammalia > Chiroptera > Noctilionidae > Noctilio > Noctilio leporinus. Next base: position 289,409 of record PVIW01000636.1, read on the forward strand.
GGTCGGCTGGCACGGAGCTGTCTCCCAGGAGCTGAGTGCCCCTAGCAGGCTCCTTCACCCTGCGGCCTGCCCTGACACTGCATCCAGAGGCTCCCTTTTCAACGCACGTGTTAATTATCTTGCCACCGCTGTAATTTCCCCCCGTGGTTCATTAATTAAGGGGTCACAATCCGAGGGCATGTTTACCCAATAAGCTTTCTTTTTTAATTATCCTAATTGCTTGGAGGCTGACAAAGACTCTACTCTTCTCCCCTCGGTGGATTAGCTGATGACAATCACACTTGCCGGTGGGCACGGGCCGAGGGGCTGGGCGGCGTCCACGCAGGGCGCGGGCCCTTCCTGGGGTCAGATGGGTGCGTGTGGGCGGCCGCTGGAGGCCTGGGGCTGCTCACCACGTGCTCACACCCATGGCCCAATGGGATCCTCCGTTGGTCACGGCCCGAGGACCCAGGGCCCCGGCTAGCAGGGGTGCCAGACCCCCGGGTCACGGCTGAGGCAGCTCATTTCACGGACGAGATCTGCCAAGTGCAGGGGAAGCCGGCCCCAAGTAAGCAGAACCAAAAACTAGGGTCTGACTTGGCTTAGAATCTGCCTTAAGGTCCTTCATCCCGCAAGTAGGTGGGCTGTGGGCTGACAGAGTGGGGAGCAGGGTACATCCCAGACCCCCATGAGCAGGGGGAGGTGCTCAGGTCACGCCTGTGCCACTCCGTGAACCCCTTTCTTGCTTTCGAGCAAATCTGAGTCCAGGAAACGCCCAGGAATGTGAAACGGGGCTGCTGCTGAGCAAGCAGCCTCACGTGTCCCAACAGGCCAACCAGAGTCACCCTAGGACCCGGCACATCCATTCCCAGCTACGGGAGGACCGAAACCAGAAGGCAGACGGGCACTGGCCCGGCCCAGCCACCGGTGCTCTCGTCCGGAGCGCCCAGGTCCCTCCGCAGAGGATAGACGGACACGCCCGGCAGATGCCCGCAGTGGGACGTGACACGGCTGTGGAAAGCACATGGACCCCTGACATGCGGCACCGCACGGGGTCCTCAGAACCTAGTGCCCAAGGGGAACATTCAGACCCAAAAGGCCACCACATACTGCGATCTGTTTCCGTGAACTGTCCAGACAGCCCCGCCCAGGGGTGGAGGTGGAACGTGGATTGGGGGCTGTGGGTGGGCAGAGGGTCTCCGTGAGGCGAGGCAAAGTGCAGGATCCGCCCCGTCCCAAATGCACTCCAGGCCACCGAACTGTTCGCGTCAAAGCGGTCAACCTGCGTGTTTCACGGTTTCCACCCCATGAACAGGGAAAGACGCAGAGCTGGAGGTGGGACAGGCCCCGCGGAGCCCTGGCTGGCACGGGCGGCAATGGGGTCACTTGCCCCGCCCCAAATGTGATGACGCTGCTCCCGCTGGCGTCCCGGGGCGCCTGGGAGGATTAACTCAGGTCTGCTGAGGTCGGCGGGTCCAGCCTCGGTGTCCTGCGGGGGGCTGGGGTCACTGGCAGCGCTCGCCCACCCCGCCCGCTCCCTGGGCGCCCCCCGCGCGGGGCACATTTACGGCTCTTTCATAGAGATTAGCATGTCAGGGGCCAGCGCTGAGCAAAATCCCACTTTTATTAACTTCTCGTGACCAGCCGGAGGAGACGTCTGTGGCTGAGGAGAGCGTGGAGATTAATGTGCAGTTCTGGCGCGGGGGGCACCGCAGCTCGTGCTGACTCAGCGACAGGCCACGCGCCCCCCGGGCTGGACTCGGGACAGCGGGGACCTAAGGTGCGGAGTGACCGCCAGGCCTGACCCGGGCTGGGGCCACGGAAATGGGTCCTGGAGGCCTCAGGGGGCACCGACTGGGCGCCCGCCCCTCCCTGTTAACACCTGGGAGTGTCCTGTCCACCTTCCTGGGTGACCCCAGCGCCGCCGTCCATGGCTGTAAGTTCAGGGACCCTCAGACCTAGAAGGGCCTCTCCTGTCAGCCTCACTCTCCAAGTCCACACTTTATGCATCTCCCCTCCCCAGGCACCTCAGGTGGCTGCCCTGATCACAGGCCCAGCCCAGGAAGACCAGGCAGGGGCTCACCTCCCTGCACGGACTGTCCCTCCTCCACCCCAGGGAACCTCTCCACTGGGACCCACACCCCTGCTGCTGCTGCTGCTACGGCAGCACTGGCTGTGTCCCCTTGTCCCCTCCGGGGACCACCTGCCTGGGTGCCTGCAGCACCCGGCTGGCTCCCTGAGTCCTCAACCCTCTGTCCAGCTGCCATTCCTACGCCCAGCACCACGGCCCAGCCCACATGAAGGTCCGAGCCAGCCCACGGGAAATGCCCTCACCCAGGCTGGTGGCCACAGTCACGGGCCCCAGCCCGCTCTGTCCTCCTGGTCGAGCTCACAGGGCTCAGTGACCTCCCACCTCTGTCTGCCCTGGTCACAGACACCAGCCGCTCGGCTCCCTGGTGGCCCTTCCATGTTTGCCCCCCACATGTGCTGGGCTGATGGCCCACATCCACAGACACCCCCGTGACCTTCAGCATGGAAGGGGCATTTGAGACGTAAGACCTACCAGGCCAACATGCCCTTCCCGTCCCCTGGCCTCACCCTGCAGATGGTGCGACTGCCCCCAGCTGGTCCCCCGCTGTCCTGGGTCCCTCAACGCTTCTCTCTCCGAAATGTCCCAAACACGTCCACTTTTGTCATCTCCCTGCTCCCACCCTTGCTCAGCCCTTGCCCCCCTCCCCTGGCACCCCAGGACCCCAAGGCCCCCACCCTGCCCTCTCTCCTTGCGCTAAGGGGCCTCCAGCGGCCGGCCCCCTGCCTGGACGCTCTCAGCTCTGCCCTCCCAGGTCCGAGGCCCCGAGGCCCATCACACAGCCCCCGTCGGCTGCCTTTCTGGTCCCGGTGACTGCTCACATACTTTCCTTGGCTGGTTGTTTTTTATTTGCCTCTTCTAAAGCATAACAGGCTGAAAGTGTGTGTCCTCCAAGCCGCTCCCTCAACCCCCAAGCTGCCCGTGATGGCATTTGGAGGGGCGGCCTTTGGGATGTGGTTGGGCCACAAGGGTGGGGCCTTCGCAGTGGTATTAGCGGCCTTACAAGGAGAGCCATGAGAGCCTGTTTCTCCCTGTGCCCCACCGGAGGACCCGGGAGAAGACAGCTGGCCGTGGGCACAGGGAGGGGAGAGGCCTCGCCCGGTACTGACGCTGTCGGTGCCTTGATCTGGGACCTGCAGCCACCAGATGGTGAGGCCTCAGTGTCTGCGGCGTTTTCCATAAGGCGCCCTGCACAGGCAGGACAGACCAGAGGGCGGGGGCCAAGGCCAGGGCCTGACAGCCGCAGCTGCCGGGCAGGGGTGTGTCCTCAGCAAGAGTACAGAGGGGCAGCCAAGGCATGGGGAGGGCAGGCGGGCAACATGTGGGCCCAGCTGCTTGGAGTCTTTAGGGAAAATCCTTCACCTCCCTGTGAAGCCCTGGGACTCTGGGGGCTCAGCCACCCTTCAGGGGAAGTGGGGTTACCATGAAGGAAGAAAGCCATAGGCCAGCCCTAGATCTGTCCATGGATCTGTGAATGAATGAATGAATGAACGAATGATGGAATCCCACCAGCCTCAGCCATCGGACCGGCAGTCATTTATCCAGTGGATGTCGAAGGCCTCTCTCGGTTTCTTATGGGAATTATTTAAGAAGAGCCTCTCTTCGTTATCAGCCTGGTCCAGGCGGGCTTTCTCCAGGGTGAAATGCGACGTTTGCGAGGGACACAGCCACGGAGGCCGAGAGGAAGCTGACCAGCCAGTGTCCACGGGCCGGCCCCTGAGCCGGAGGACAGCCTGCCTTCCTGCCATGAGCCTTGGGGGTCTCGATGCCCATCCTCCGATGGATGGGTGGGCTTGGGGACCCACTGTTGGCTGCACTGTAGCTGGTTACTTCTGGGGGCTTGTTGGGGGGAGCTTGGGTAGCAGCTTGGGTAGCAGCTTGGTTAGCAGCTTGGGACCTCAGGTCCAGGGGACAGAGGCCTGGTGGCCAGCGGTGCCTAGCCACCCACCAGCAGCTGTCAGAATGGGCCTGGCACGGACCAGCAGGAGAGCAGCCTTCCCGGCGTAGCGGGGTTGCCCCAGAATTGCGGCCCGGCCCTTGTCTCCCACCCCTGGGGTGAGACTGGCCTCAAAGCCCCGTGGTCTCCTGTTAACCGCGTCCCCAGCTGCCTTCCCATCCCTGGGCCTTCAATGCACTGAAAACCCATCCCAAGAAGCTTCCGGCACCTGGAGATGCACCTGCGGCATGAACGGGGCGACGCTGGTGCAGAGTGGGGCCAGGACTAAGGAGACCCTGGAGTGGGTACTGACCCGTCCTGAGCAGAGGCCCCGGCCCAGGGAAGCAGGGCAGGGAAAGCGCTTCTGCCAGCTGGTGGGCGACCTTCACCCCCTGACAGAGAGACCCCAGGGATGCCAGCCAAGTGCAGGCTCTGTGAGCACCGTGGCTCCTTCTCCAGGGGTCCCTCCTGCTCCCTGCCACAGCTGTGTGACGCGGGGCAGCTACCTAACCTCTCTGTGCCTCCTTGCCCCAGCTGCCCCAGGGCATTGGCGGGCCGCACCAGCAGACCAGTCCTGCGTGTCACTGGAGTGGGGGGGGCGGGTCACCTGGAGTCTGGCTCCAGGGGTGCTGGGCAGGTTGCCCCAAGGGCCCAGCTGGGTGCAGAGTGCGGGCAGCAGCGGTGATGTGTACCTGCCCCCGACGCGGCCCCGGCGCTCAATAGCCTTCGCTCAGCCCTGTTTACCGGAGGGGGGAGCGCGGCCGCTCCCCGCTGTGTAAATACACTTTCCAAAGGCCCCGAGTTCTCACCCCCTCCAGCCTTCTCAGCTCACATCAGGAACCGGCGGGCTTATCGGAAGAGCCGTCTGGCAGTTAAAAGATGTTTCCACGCATTGTACGGCTGCATGGAAACCGGGCCGTGGCCGCGCGGAGGACAAAGGAACTCAAGTGTTTGAAATGCAAAAATATTTTGACCCGACTACCTCATTTTTCAAAGGAAAAAAGTAATTCACGGCCCACAATTCACTTGCTATCTTGCAGGAAGTCCTGTATTTCTTATGAACTCCCCAAGGCCTGCTTCTCCGTGTGAGAGGTCACCTTGGAGGGCCCGTGCGTGGGGACGTTTATGAGTTTTCTTTCCGTCTCTTCCTGTTGTTTTTTCTGTTCGTGCCGGACCCTGGCGGTGAGGGGCTCGCCCCGCGCTGCGCCCGCCTGAGCGCCGGGCCGTCCCAGACCAGGAGCTCGAGGGCACGGGCTCTGCCCTGTGCGGCCAGGAGGTTAGGTTGCACCACCGGGCGGTCCTCTGGGTGTCCTGTCCTGAGCTCTCTGACTCCCCAGGGTCATGATGTGTCCGGATGGGGCCTCGCGGGCTCTTCACCAGCATCATTATTGCAAACAGTCACCTTCGTCCTCATCACCATCGTCAGCTTCGTCATCGTCACCTTCGCTGTATCCTCGCCTTGGTCTCACGCGGAGCCCTGGCCTGTGCGGATGCTGTTCTCAGCGTGTTCTTTTCCATCCTCAGCGTGTTTTACGCCCAGTGACCCACGTCACCAGCAACCACAACGCTGAGGCCGGAGCTGCAACCACGTGCGTTTCACAGCGGAGGGAACGGAGATGCAGGAGGACGAAGATCTCAGACAGTCTTCAGCCTTCTGAGAAGTTCCTTCTCTCATCGACGGACGGTGCTGAGGACAGGCCTTCGTGGGGGCTGCTGAACCCCCAAAGGCCTTGGACGCTGTGTGGGGGGACCCGGGCCCCAGGAGCGCAGGGCCCCATCTGCTCAGGACGTGCTCCAGTGGGCGGAACACGCAGCCATGGCCGCCAGGCCCACGGGAAGGTCACCGTCCCTGGAGGGCGAGCTGCCAACGGGGGCCAGGCAGGGAAGCAGGGCAGGTGCCCAGCTCCCCGCACTCCTGCGCAGGTGGAATCATGTGTCACATTGGGGAACCAGGGACCCCAAGAAGGGCAAGGGCTTTGAGGACCATATCAGTGGCACTCTGGGGGCCCAACATGCTTATGAGAGGGAACCCCAGGTGCTCAGCAAGGGCACAGGGGTAGCATTTGCTGCGATAACAGGACCGAAGCCCAGGACAGGGCAGGACAACCAGGGAGACCAACCAGGGGAGGCAGCGGGCACCGGCTCAGGCCGTGGGGAGGGGGGCTCTGTCGGCCAGGCACGGGGCACCTGGTCCCAGGGGCGCGTGCATCTTTGGCTCCGCACCTGGCACAGGCCTCCCGGGCCGGCTCTGCCTCTGGAAGAACTGCACGTGGGCTGATGCTGCATGAGGGGCCCCTCGACCCCATGCTCCAGGGCGGCTGCCACTCCAGACCTGCTGGGGGTGACACGGAGGCTGTCTCCGTCCTGACACCTCCCTCTCAGCCTGCCTCTGCACTTCTTGTCCAAAGCAGAAACACAAAGGGAGGAAATCTATTCAAAATTCCTCCTCCTCGCTTTATTTTTGCAGCTCTCTGGGGTGCCCACGCTTCAGATTCTCTTCCGATAATTACGTGCCCTTTCGGGGCCCTGGCAGCCCAGAGCCCCAGGTCTGGGGGACAAGACGCCGGGCGGGCCCGGCCACAGCCCACGGGATGCCCTCCTGCCAGCCCAGGCCCACGGGGTCTCAGCCCCAGGGTGACTGCGGGGAGGAGGCCTTTTGTGATGTTTTTCCTGTCTCTGAACATCTCTCCTTATTCTCAGCTGGTCCATGATAAATGCCACATCAGACCCCTTTTATGGGATCATATCCCATCCCCGGCAATGCACACATTTCCGTGGCAAATACGTGGAATCTGGGCCATTGTGCAGAAATAGCAGAAGCAGGGTTCCCACACGAAATAATGTCTCCCCTTTTATGACTTAATTTATCAGGCTCCGCGGAAGAGGCGACTGGAGAACCAGGTGCGCGGCGGCCGGCGGCCGGGCTGGTGGCGGTGGCGGGTGGAGTGGTGGGCCCGTCAGTGTGGGCGAGAGAGGCCGGCCGGTGCGGGAGGCCTGTGTTCCCGGAGGAGGAAATGCCGCTGCCACCGCAGCTACTCGATGGGGACTCCCACTCTCCCTGGCCTCAGCCCACCCGTGACCCTCACACTGTCCCCCTGCCTTCAAATCACTCACCGGCCGGGACACCCACATGGGCCGCTCCTGCCAGAAATGACCAAGGCAGACTGCACAAGAGGCTCCTGGGAGCTCCCCCTCGGTGAGGAAGAGGCCCTGACTGGGAACCGGGGAGCAAGGGCACTAAGGACGAAGGCAGGGCCTGGGGGCCAGGTCTCAGCACAAGAACCCCAGGAGTGCAGAGTGGGTGGGCTTCAGCCCTGCTTCTGCGGCACCTGGGACAGCGTCCCGCACGCAGTGGGTACGGGGTGACCATCATTTTGTCTCAGGGCGAGTGGGTGCATGAGGGCGGGGCGGGGGCTGCATGGAACTGGACGGAACACCATGCACCCCAAGTCGGTGAGTCGGGGGTGTGAGAATAGGCCCCGATAACACAGCCGCCCATGCCGGAGGCCTGACATGCATCCTCCCGTCGGCCCCTAGGGAATCCAGGGTGACTGTCTCTGGCCATCGCCTCAGCAACTGTGGAACTTCCTGGCTGCAGCGCTGGGGACAGGGATCTCGGGAGGTGTCACATGGCAGACGGCGGCCCAGCAGGCCTCTGTGGGCCGGGCCCAGCGGGGGCTTCGCCCCCTTTGCAGATCTAACTAAAGTGGCCCGAGTGGGGGTTGATCGAGTCTGAAAAAGAATCACTGCAAAGAGTGACGCGACTGTTTCTTTCCTATCTCCCTGCAGCCTGTTCATCCACACATGCCCTTAGATGCGTGTGCGTATTTCTATGAGAAGGACGTGCGCATCCTGTGGAAAACCCCCTTCCTGAGAAGAGGAATATGGTTTGGCCTGGCCTGCGGCTCCATTGCCGAAGGGCTGTGGGTTTGATCCCTAGTCGGAGCATGTGCGAGAGGCAACTGATTTTTTAAAAAAGGAATAAAAATTAAAAAATAGTATCTTTATATCCTCCGCGCTGGTGGCCGTGGCCGTGGCCTTGGTCTCGGCTGGTGGGAGCCTGGGCCTCAGTGATTGAACATGTCGGCCATCACACGGGAGCCGTACGTACCCCTGAAAGCCCACTGTCTAAGGAGGGCAAGACATTCAGAGGAAACTGGACCCAACCATCGGCTTGGAACCAAGCCCAGCTGAGCCACCATGCACACATGTGAGACTCAACCAGGGGGTGCGAGGTAGGGGCTGGTTTGTCACGTGGCATTATTGGGGTGATAGCTGACCGATACACGCCCGGTGCCTCCACCCCAGTCCAGCCTAGTGCCACTCTGGACTCCCTTCCCCAAGTGTCTGGTCAGCCCTGACACTGGCCTGCAGGCCAGTCCTGGAGACACACAGACAGCCCGATATCTGGGCCTCTCCACTGAACCATGTGGCCCGGGCAAGTGGGTCACACTCCGTGTCTTAGTTTTGCCCTGTGGAATGTGGGGAGTGGGGGCGATTGAGCCCACCTACCCCGGTGTCTGAGGACGGCCAGCGCCCAGGGAGTCCGATAACCATGGTGACAAGGCAGCATCAGCAGTGGGTCTGTGGTGTGTGCCTGGCCCTGTCGGGGTGCAGGTGGGGGGACTCCCACAAGCCCTGCCCGCTCTCCTCCCTGCCTCCGGGTCACATGCCTCAGCACACGGCTGAGCCCCCCTGCAACATGAGTCTAGATGCTTCTGCAGAGGGGAGGGCAGAGGCCAGAGGCCCCTGAGGGACCCAGGGTCGCACGCCCACCCCTGTGACATCAGTCTCTGCAGCAGGGAGCTGGGCCACCCCTCTGAGGAGCTGGGGTGAGAGTGGAGGACACTGTCTTCCGAGGGCCGTGCCTCCACCAGGAGCCTGCAGGCCTCCACAGAGCTCCCCCCAGAGGCAGCCCCGCTGGGAGGATGAGGCCCCCCGCACGTGTCCCGAGTCCCGGGCTGAGAGGAGGGACAGAAGGTTCCAAACCCCCGTTTAGGACCAGTGCCTGCCAGAGCCCTGCCTGGAAACTGAGTGCCCTGCCTGTGTGGGCCCAGGGCTCCGAGGATGGGCAGTGACGCAGCCTGGATCCCCAACACCTCTGTGGGACACGTGTCTGAGGCATCAGGGTGCCCGGGGCCTCCACTCATGCTACTATGTTTTGCCCAGAGAGGGACAGCGAGTGCATAAAACCAGAAGTGGCCTTTCACGCAGCGAGACAAGAGCCACGCTAGTGCGAAGGCCTCGGGCCCTTGGAGCAGAGGCGAACGCTGTCTTTGCGTTGGGGGGACCCTGGGCTGCAGGCGGGAGGGCCCCCGTGGCCCGCCGTGCAGCCGCGCCGAGGTGCGTGTCTGTGCGTTTGGAGCAGGAGACGCGGCGGAGCCCAGAGCTGATGTATGTTCCCTCCTGACAGTGCGACACAATTTAATTAACTCGCTACTGCACCCACCTGAAGATTATGGAGTTTATTGACACCGCCATCTGGCTCCTGTAAAGCCGGTAATGTAGATAATAAATCTGCTTCATTACCCGCCGCCTGCAAGAGGCATCCTGCTCCGTGCTCCCTCGCCCGGCCCCTCCTGCCAGCGAGGTGGCCGGGGCAGGCACCTGCGCCTGTGAACCCTGACCCAGGCAGGTGCCACGGCACTGCCTAGGAGACAGGTGTCCTGAAAGAGGCCTGGAGGCCTGGCAGCCACGGGGCATGGCCAGCGCGCACCCAGGGTCTCCCTGGGCCCAGTTGCCCCGCCCCGACGCCCACTCAGCCGGCCTGGTGCCTAGTCACTATCATGTTTCCCAACATCACCCCCGGACCACGCGGTGCTGGGGACGTGGTGTCTCCCTGGCCACAGAGAGGGGTTCCGGTTCAGCCCAGGGCCGCCCCGTGCAGGGTAGAACCGGCAGGGAGGGTGACGGGCCAGCCTCCCTGGGCCTCCAGAGAAAGGAAGGTCCTCCCGTTCACCTGCTGGGCGGCACTCAAGCTCCAGTTGCCAGTCCGTGCTTCCAAATCATGGCTGTTTCACCGGCTGCTGCCATCTCGGTTGGGGCAGGTGTCAGCCAGGGCATAGACGTCATCCCCTGTTACCTGCTCTCCTACCCGGGCCGGCCGTGTGGGACCCCAGGACCCTCCTCCAGGGCCCCTCCAGGCACTGCCCAGGCGAGAAAGCAAATCTGGCTCATCGCCTTCCCCCCAAAGGCAAAAAACGAAACCCTCTTTCCTCCCCCTCCCACCCCCAGGTATGGCTCCCAGGCTGGCAGGGGTCCGGGAAACAAAGCGCCCTCTGAGCCCAGCACCCAAGGGCGCTGCTCTGAGCCCGGCACCCCAGGCCCAGGCCCGCGTGCAGGTCCCCCCAGGCCACGCTCAGACACGCAGGGCCCTCAGCGGGCCATAAATTGCAGGGAGGGAAATGAATGACCTGCAGCTCTCCCCAGCCTCATCTGGTGGTTTAAACTGATTTCAGGAACCGGGGCGGGGTTTGGGGGTACAAAATGCTGAAAGGTGCACTGATCATATCGGCACCCAGCCCGGTGCTGCCCTACTCACCCTGGCCACACGATGTGCTCATCAATCACCCTTATCAGCTCAGGAAGGGGCCACAGAGCCACCGCCCCTGGGCAAGTTCAGGTGCTTGGAGGTGGCTGCAGGTCAGAGTCCAACCGGGGCCCAAAGTTCTGCCCCCGGCCTGGGAGCCACCAAAGTCACACCTACGCGCACAGGTTCTTCAGATAAGGGTCAACAGTTGTGAGAACTGGCCTCCTGGGAGACACAGGGGGAGGGGCCAGCCAACAGACAAGGGGGGCTGATCCCGGGTGGGGTCCGGAGGAAGGTCCCCAGGGCCAGCACCCCAGAACGGAGGTGGGAAGGGCCCGGCGGAGGCCCCCACTTTTCCGACTTTCTGTGCCTTGCCCCCATTACACCTCGAGGCTTTGCAGCCTTTGATTCAGCAAAATCAAGGATGCAAACTTCTTAGGAGTACTTAGTTTCCATGGCAACCAAAGCTGACCTCCACATTATTGTTCTCAAGAGGGGACTGACTTTCCTATATGTTCATTCACTGAATTAATGGACTCCCGGTTCTTTTATCAGCAACCCCTGAACAAAGGGGAGAGAGCCGTGTCGCCAGAGGGCTTTCAGCCACTGTCCAGCCTTTTGTCGGGGGCTTACCGCAAGGAGGGGAGTCTATTCAGCCCCAGATTATCAAAATCAACTCGGGGCTGTCTCCGGGGCAGCTAAACACACTTTGATTTCATAAAGACATAACTGATCCCGCATGCAAATTCATCATTGGGCGCGCGGGGTGCTTGAACTCCGGGCTCAGGGGTGCTTTCTCGGTCACACCCGGACCGTGTGTTCGGAGGTGCCCACCAGCGGCCTTCCGGCGCTGCCCGCGGGGTGCGGAGAAAAGTCGGGAAGGGGTGGCTAAGCCCCACTTCGGGGCACAGGCAACCAGAGGAACGCAGATAACCGAGCTCTCGGGGGTCCCCGGGGGGGACAGCTGAACTGGCGCATGCATGCGGGCGCTTCATTCCAGGGGCTCCGTGTTTCTCCCGTTTCCGGTCCAGCCACCTCCCTCCCGTTCCCCCCGTCTCCCCCTCCTCCTGAGCCCTCCAGCCACCTGAAAATAGCTTCCTCAGGGGAAACAATGCAAATGAAATACACCGCATAACGCAGCACTGAACACAGATGCTGGGCTGCTCTGCCCGGTGCCACGCAGAGGAACTTAAATAGCCCGAAGGCAGGACCGCCCCCCCGCCCCGCAGTGCCCCCAGCCACAGCCCCGGGACAGCCTGGCTTTGACCTTGGGGTGTGTGGCTTTTCAGGGAAGTGCTGCACAAAGACGCCTCGCAGATGCCTGGCCGCCCTGCCACCTTCCTGGGGTTCCGTTTGCTCAGCTCAGCTCGGGCTTCAGGCTGGCTAGTGCCGCCGTCCCCAAGGGACACCGGGGACCTCTGGGCTGCCGTCACCGGAGGCATTCCACCCGGGGCCGGCGACGGGAAAAACAAAACGTCCACACACAGCCACCCAGTGGGACAGGCCACGGCCCTAACATCCAAATAATCATTTCACAAATTACCATAATTATCAATCCATCACCCTGCCTGGGCAATGCCAGCTGGGCTGTCAGGTGACTTTTATGACCCGTAGCGTTTCCTTGTAATAACAGGGAGAGATTTATGGACCCATCACGTCCCCTCTTCCAGCAGCAGGACTTTATTAGCTCCATTTATTTCGGGCTCCCCGTCTGCGTCCCGGGGCTCCCCGAGAGTGCTGCCCGCCCACCCCACTGTCTTCCTCCCGAAGGGGCGCCTTTCTTGGCTCCCCATCCTAGCCTCACTGATGAGAACTCCCCATTTATTTGCGGGGGTGGGTGGCTGGAGGGGCAGGGAGAGAGAACGCCAATCAAGGAAGAGGCCGCTTCCCTTTGCGGGCCTTTGCTCCAGGTGGTACCGCGCTCCCGTCCTCCTTCCAAGACCGTCCAAGAAAACAAGACCAAGTGGCAGAAAAGCAAAGGCTACCGGGGCCCGTGTTCCCCCTCTTCCTCTCTCCAAAGAGATCGAATCAACATTCTTCCAGCTGATACCATCTCCCGGGGTGGACTACCCTCTTGTTAACGGATAAATTCAAGCCCTCCGGAAAGTAAAGAATAAATTTAAGCCTTTTGCCAAATGTCTATCCTATTGGATTTTGATAAGACGGCCATTGAGGCTTAATAATGTCTTCCATCCATTTTCAGCGGGCCCTTAACGCGGCTCTTTATTCGTCCCCAAAGCCTCTTCGCCCGGCCTTTTTATTACCGGCTCCGGCGGGCTCTCCAGGGAGCGGGCGACCGAGTGATGGATGGACCACTGGTTAGATTATCTCCCGCAGATGTTTGCTCTCCCAGAGCCCCGGCTTTCCCTCTAAGTAAACACGCTAAATAGAGTCGGCGGAGGGGGCAGTCCCCGAGGTCCCGGCGCGCCGCGGCCGCAGCTGGCCACGCAGCCCGACCTGCGCCAAAGTGACTGGCGGGGAAGCAGCGCGCGCGCCCAGGGCGCAGGGCACCGGGCGGCGCGGGCCCGAGCCTCGTGGGCACCAGAAGTGCCCGCTGCCGGGGTGCGGAGGGGACCGGGCTGGGGGCTGCAGGGGACAGAGGCGGACGCAAGAACGCGGGGCTGGAGGTGGACAGGGTCAGCGGACGCGGAGCGAAGGTTCCCAGGGGCCAGGAGGCGGCCCGGCCGGGAGGTGACTCCGCCCACGACGGAGGCGGGGCCGAGCCTGGCGCTGCTCACGAGCTGCTGTGACTGTCACTCCGAGGGGAGCCCCACCCCGTGCCGCAAACCCGGTACAGCGGGATCGAATCCCAGCGCCGCCGCCACGGTGCCAACCGCCCTGGGCTGGGTCCTTTGCTGGCAACCTCTGGACAGATGGGGTCTTCAGGCCCCTTCTGCAGCCAGGCTCTTGGGACTTCCCTACAAAAGGCCGCATTCTTTTGCATCTCCTAGGTCGGGCCCCTGCTTGAATTATCCAACGTTTGTTACATTTAAGGGGTGCAACTTCCTGAAGTTGGAGTAGGTGAAGCTCAGAGATGTCCACTGGCCAACCCAAGGAAGCACAGCGCCCCGGTGAGTCCCCGGCCTCGTTCAAAGACCCCCAACCCGCCTCGTTGGGGAAGGAAAGGTTCTGTTCAGCCAGACGTGGGAACCCCCAACCACGGGGCTGGTAAGCCGCGTTCTACGTCCCATTACCAGGAAATTCACTTAATTAGTCTCTAAAATACCACACACAAGCACGGATAGTTATATATGTAATACGTATACGTACGAAGGGGACCCCCAAAACCCAGAATTATCTTCCACAGGGCGGGACCCCTGCAGTCCAGGCTTCCCCACGGGGTGGGCGTTCTGGGCCCCCGGCTGGACCGGTGCCCCAGCTGGCGTGGTTGTGAGAGGCTGCGTTCCGCTGCAGGGGATGGTTTTTGAAGACTCAACGCGTTTGCCCACCCTGACGGGCGATGCACAAGCCCACCTGCCCGCACCACACTGCGTGTTCAGTCGTTTTTGACCCCAAACAGCAGGAGCCCTCCGGGTTCCACCCTTCCCATTCACCCCATCTTTTTTTTACTCAGATGAAAAAAGCCCTCCATGGGAAGTGTTCGGCCGACGTGGAAGAAGTGAAACAGAAAACAGCGGCAGCACTAAAAGGGCATCAAAATCGACACAGGTTGGAGCCGTGGAGAAACATCTCGAAAGCCACGTGGCGTCCAGTGGGGAGGACCCGGAGGTGACCCAAGTTCAAACGCGCGAGAATAAATACACAACTCGTTATAAGTAGGTCTGGATTTGGGGACCCATCACTGTGACACCTACTCACCAGGGGGAACTTCTCTTTGGAAAGAGGGTCAAGTGAGCACTGCATCTCTTTATGCTTCGCCCAGAGGGTGTCTCCGTACCCCACTCTCCCAGAGTGGGTGGGGACAGAAGCAGCACACCAGGGGTCCCACTGCGTCACCCGCGCACCCATCTTGTCACATTCAAGCACCTCAAATGCCGATAAGAGTGTCTACGTTTAGCGGAGAATGGTACAATTCTGGGGCTGAGGGGATGGCGGGGCTCGGGGAGCAGCTCCCCGAGGTGGAGGTGGGCAAAGCCCCTTCCAGGGAGCCCCCTCAGACCAGAGCCGGCTGGGCATCCAGAGGCCTGTTCCCAAACTGGTGGCAGCCAAGGCGCCGGCCCTTTGGTCACCCTCCGCCTCTGCTGGCCCCACCCCTGCTGCCCACCCTGCTGGTGGCCCAGGCTGTCTCCCTGAGGCTTGTCTCCCTGGGGTCGACTGTGTGGAGAGGGAGCCCTGGACCTCACGTACCCGGCTGGGCAGTTGTGAGTGAGGCCCTGGCTGGAGGGCACCCAGCACCCAGCACCCGGCAGTGAGCAGCTCCCAGGAGAGGACCTTGGACCACCTCGGCCAAGGCTGTGGGTGCACCATTTATAGAAGCACAGCTCCAAGGAGGACAGAGGACGGGCTGGCCTTGTCCTGGTTCAACAGTGTCCCAGCTGCCCCTCCTCACCTTTGACCCCAGACTTGACCTCAGGCCTTCTGCTTTGACCCTCGTACCCAGGCTGGAATTCTGATTGCCCATCCCAGCACAAGTTCACCTCTGACCTCCCACCAGGCCGGCCACGGTCAGGGGACATAAACCCCTGGTGAGAATGGCGGTGAGAAAGGAAGCACCAGTGTGCGCTCTTGACAGCGGGATGGCAGTCGTCCGAGGTCCCTTTTTGTGGGAGGCAAGTGCTGCCCTTCCTGGGCCTGTGGGAGCGCAGCTCCCATCTGCTGCCACCTCTCAGCCTTTGTGAGCACAGGGCCGCCCACCCTCCAGCAGCAGGAGAGGGGAAAGGATGCTGTCAGTTGGATGTCACAGAGGAAGAAAGGCCTCAGGCTGTCCCGCACAGTGGGACTGGAGTGGACACTGTATCCCGTGTCTGCTCAGACCAGACGGTGCCAAGGGCCAGACAAACAAGGTAAAGGGGTTGCCCACCAGAGCTCCTTCGGGAGACCCCCACAGGTCAGGGGACGTCCCTCACTGTGGCGTTTCCTCCATGGGCCTCTTACGTGGGCCTCTGCCCAGACGGCAGGTCCCCATGTCTCTTACGTGGTCCTCTGCCCAGACGGCGGGTCCCCTGTCCCTTACATGGACCTCTGCCCAGACGGCGGGTCCCCATGCCCGCTGCCCCCATGGAGAATCTGCCCAGATGCCACAGCTCCAAGCCCTGAACCAGGCACACAGAGAACCTGGGGAGGTTTCGCCCGACCTTTCATGTTGGGAGAGAGGGGACCCTGGTCCCTGACTCCAAGCTCAGCTCTCAGCCTGACGGAGCCGTGAGCACAAACTCCGTGAGTCGGGGACTGAGACGTGCTGACGCAGCCATCCCTGCAGCCACGTGCTGCCTTCTGCCACCGCCTGGGCACACACGACCGTGCGGTGCCCTCCACTTTGTCTTGGGGGCACTGGAGCAGAGAGGCCCAAGGAGAGAACACGTCTCTAATTCTCCCGGGGACCCAGAGTAGGACATTATTAGTACCTTTGTGTGGGTGTGGACACTTGTGTACCACGCGTGCACCATGTGTTCCATGTTTGTGTCATGCCTGTGCACCATGTGCACCCTGTTTGCATGTGTCGTGCATGTTTACAGTGTATACCACATGTGCATGTGTCATGTGTTCACCTTGTACATCCTATGTCTCTCTGTGTTCACCACATGTCCCATGTTTGTATCATGCATGTTTGCGGCATATGTCCTGTGTTTGTGCATGTTACACATGTTCACTGTGTCCCATGTTTGCCTGTGCCATGTGTGCTTGCCATGTGTCCCATGCTTGTGCACGGGGGTGTCCATGGGTGACCCTTCGATGGAGGCTGAGCCCTGCCTAAAGACCGGCTGCAGCTTACCCCAGGGCTGTGTGCAGTTCTCAGGCCCCGTTCACTCTCTGGGTCTGTCAGAGCTCCTCTTGGTCACCCAGCTGTTACCTGTCCCCAGGTGGCGGAGCACAGGCAGCGACCGCGTGGATGCTTCCCCTCGGCTAGTGTAGCGCCATGCAGACCCTCTTCGGAGGCCGAGAGCCGGCAGCAGGGGCGTGGCTGGCTACAGCCAACCCTGTCTCTTCCGCCCACACCCTTTCCTGTGAGTCCCCAGTGACGACAGCGGGGTGACCTGGCTCTGCATGCCGCCCAGCCGGCCGCGTTCCCGTGGGGGCAGTCGCCCCCCATGCCCACGCGAAGGAAGCAAGCCCTGTCCTGGTTACAGGCATCACCGTCCCGTGCGCGCGCAGGCCACAGACAGCGACTACTTGGGACCGCCGGACCGCCCACGTGGCCACCGCGCACCGTGGCCCTGGGCACCAGCTCAGAGCGCCCACATCGAGGCCGGAGAAGACGAGGAGCAGCTCTCCTACCTTTTGGATGCAGCCCTCCTGCGACGGCACCTCCTCGGCCAGCATTTGCTGCAAAACAATTTTTGAAAGGAGCTGTTAGTTTCTGACAACACGCAGGTCTCAGGCCACCGCCGCCGCTGTGCATTGTGGGGGCAGGTCAAGGGTTCTCCAAAGGGACGCGCATGCAACCCAACGGCTTCTCCCTGACATGACAAAAGTGCCCTGTGGTGGCTGGGGCCCTTTTCATGCCTGACAGAATCTCCCCCATGTGTTGAGAAGGGTAAGGGACCCCCTAGGATGTCACCTCTGGTCCCTTAGTAACTGGGTGGAGACCCGCCCGTCTCCTTGGAAGCAGGAACAACGGTGTTGCAGAGCATGTAAGGAACTCGGTCCTTGTCCCCTCTGAGTTCCGCCAGCAAGGTCTGCATTTGGGGGTGGCTCTGCCCTGTGGAGCCAGCCTGGAGGGGAGCCAGGGGTCCTGCGGGCTGCAGGGCACGGCCGGGGGCAGCGCGCTGAGAGTGCCAGCAGCCCAGGTTCTCCCCCAGCCTGGCCTGCAGCTTTCCTGGCTCAGTCTGGCCGCTGGGGCACCGCGCCTGGCAGGCGACGCCTCCGAAAACCACCAGGTTCCAGCCCAGAAGGCGGCATTTCAGGGACGGTCCCGAGTGCTTTCTAAGCTAAGCAAACCGACAAATGAGCGGCACACGTGGGGTTTCCCTTCTGGAGCGAAGGACTGCGCAGAGACAGGCATAGAAACTGGCACGTCATTTCCAGGAGCAGGAACACCGAGACTGAAACTGATACGTGAAACATCAAACAAGAAGCAGTGTCAGATCCAGGGGTGGTGCTGCCCCGCCCCTCGCGTTCCGAGCGGCGCCCCGGCCGGCGCCCACGCGGGCAGGTGAGCGGCCCGGGTTCCAAATGGCGGGCGCGTGTGCCGGGGATCAGCTGTAATAACACCACGTCATAGTTTTAAATGCTGAGAGTTCTAACCAGTTGGGGATTTTATGTTTCTTTTAATAGATTCTGAAGTTGTGGTTTGGAAAGTGACTACAGCGAATCAAGGAAGGAGGCAGAGGTGAGCAGTGCTGCTGACCGTCCCCAGGGCATCTTAGGGCCCCGTCCCTGCCCAGCCTGGGGCTCGTCAGACCCGTGGGGACGAACCTGCAGGCCGGGGTTGAGTTCAGCCAGCGGGCAGCCTGGTTGTTCTGCCCGCTCGTCTGTCTGGTTTTCCCTCGGCATCCCCAGTCCAGACTGGCGAGGCCCTGTCTACACCGAACAGGAGGGGGAGGCAGAAAAGCCGGCGACCCCAGCGCAGGGCTGAGCTCACCCAGGTCCAAGGCCAGAGAGAGCCGTGCAGGGCCACCGGGGAGAGAGGTGGATGGCTGCCCCCTCTGCTGTCCAGGCCCGCTCCCCGGACTCCACCACCTCGCAGGACCGAGACCAGAACTAAGGGCTCCTGATTGAGTGGCAGGATCCTGAGGGCTCAGGACTCACCCACATGGGGGTGCTGTCACTGAACCAGGAAGCGCCCCCCAGCCCAGCGCTGCCCCCCAGCCCAGCGCTGCCCTGAGGATTCCTGAGGTGTGTTGACCGCCCTGCAGCTGCAGGGGCCATTCCAGTGAAGGGGCTTCACGCACCCCTGTGCATGGACATGTGGTTGCCTCGCACAGCGGGAAAGCCTACTGCATGTGTCACGGGGCCATGTGGCCTTCGCCAGATGCCGCCGGCCACCTTGCTAGTGTGCCCACAAGGGGCTGTGCCCTGGCTTCGGGCACTCACAGAAGCTGCTTCTGGAAGAGGGGAGAGGATCTGGGCATGTGACATGCCCAGGGGTCATGGGTCCCCTTCAGGTCCGGGGAAAGGGGCAGTTGGCTCAGTGCATCCTGGGGTGCCTCAGAGTAAGAGCTGGGCTGGGGTGCCGCCCCACAGTGCGTGCTGGGTCTCCACCAGCCCCGCGTGCTGCATGTGGTCAGGCTGTGAGGTAACGACCAGGGCCCCGGCCTTCCCCACCCTGCCTGCACCTCAGCCATGTGGTTGAAGACGTTGTGTCCCTGGGGTCCCCAGAAAAGTCAGTGCTACCTGCACAGGAGATGCTGGTGACCACACCTCGCCGCACACACTGCCTGAGCCTGTCCTGAGCCCCATGTGGCCACAGGGTTTGCTGGCCTCTGGCTGGGCGCTGCTGGAAGGCTCCTCCGCTTTGGTAAGAAGAAGGCTCCCTGGAGATTCCAGGCCTGACATGGTCACGGACGCTGCCCGCCCCTGCATGTCATCAGCACTGTGTCCCCACATCTGAGCCCCTGGGTCCCCAGCACATGCCACACTGGGCCCAGGGTGGGAGCCACCCCTCTGCCCCCGGCCCCTCCACTGCAGCGACCACTGCTCCTGCCAGGGTTCACCTTGTTAGTTCTTCACTTTTGGTGGCCTTGACCTTCCTTTCTCCCCTACTCCCCGTGACCTGGTCATTGAGGGGTGGCAGCTGCAATGGCTGGGCAGGTTCTTACGTCCTTATGGCCAGTTTGTGGGCCCAGGGGGGTTTCTGGGGAAACATGGCTTACGGTCGTTTCACAGAGGGGTCAGAGGTCCCCTCAGGTTCATGACACAAGAAGGGCAGTGGCCGAGGCCAGAGGCTGCCCCGGGACTGTGTCCCCCCATCGGAGAGGCAGTGGGGTGCTGCCTGCTCTGGACTCCAGACCTGGACGGCAGCCGCTCGGAGCTGTGGCCCTGCGGTGGGGACCCTGGGGTGTCCCCCCAGCAGCCTTGCTCCCCCAGACTCCTAGGCCTGTGTCCAAGATGCCCACACAGAGACCACCCCTCCTGGGTCAGAAACCGGTGCAAGAGGTTCTCCCAGAAGCGCTGGGCAGCCCCACAGGCCCAGCCACCTGATCATGGTCAGGAGCTGGGGCCACACCAGGAGTGCCACAGACCCTTTCCTCCCAGGACTCTGCTGTCCCTTAGCACAGCCGGCCTGGCTCTGCTTAGCCCCCCAACCGGGTCCCACAGGCAGAGGGTGGCCAGAGCCACTGTCTTTCATCAGAGGCTGACCACGACCAGGTCAGAGGGGACGACTCGGGGAACAGGCCTTTTCTCTCCCAAGACGTGTCCGAGGGAGCTGGGTCCAGGCTCTTCCATGGTGCTGTCACCTAGGAGCTGAGCCCGATGGGGACCACAGTGCCCCTAACAGGTCAAGACGCTGCACGTGACACATTAAGCAAGTACGTCTATCCAGAGGATCCTCACACCAGTGCAGAGCGGGGCCAGGCGGGGCAGGGGGGACCAGGCGGGGCCGGGGGGACCAGGCGGGGCCAGGCTTTCCTAGGCCGCCACCGCTGCTCCTTGTCGCCGGGTCCTCCTTCCTCTCTGGCTGTGGGGTGCGGGCCATGGGACAGTGCGGCCGCCTGAAACAGCTGTAGGACCACAAAAGACCAGGGATAACCCCCCCACCCAATAATCATGTGACGCAGAGCAAGGGGGGGATGAGGCCCAGGCTGCCCCATGCTGGCCCTGGAGGAAGCCAGCACGGTGACGTTGAAGAGGGGTCCCCCTGCAAAGGGGGGGGTCCGAGTTGCGTTCCGGAACCCCTGTTCCGGAAGCCTCTGTCTGCCTCCCTGGTTCACAGCCCACCTTGGCAGGGATGCATAGGATCACCTCTGCTCCTCACCAGCTGCTGACCTCGGGCGGACCCCGGCCGGCCGGCACACCCCTCCCGGAGCCGGCGCCCGGCTGAAGCGCCCCTTTATTCCGAGAGGAGCGCTCCGCACGGCCTCGCTGGCCGGCGCTGCTGGCAGGGGTGTGGGCCGGGCTCAGCCCCTCTCCGCACCCGGCACAAGGATTAGGTGTGTTTGGATTAAGCGTGTTAGCCAAAAACGCGAGGCCTGACCTCTGGCATTTCGCGTCTCGCGGGAACCGATGCCAGCGCCGAAGGAAGTGGGGTTGGTCAAAATATCTTTTTTGACTCTTAAAATAAATACCCTCTGTTCTCCCGAGAGGCGGCCGGAGCCGGCACACAGACATCTCGTTCGCTCACAACTCCCAGGCTCTGCCGCGCCCCCCAAGGGGGGCTGCGCTTTCGGGCCGGCGTCACAAATGAATCCCAGAAGGTTCCCGTCCCTGCAAACTCGGGCCATTATTGAAGTATCTGGAAACCTGTCTACAGGAGGAAACCAGACGGAGCCTGGCTTCTCGGCTTCCAAAGCCAGAGAGAAGCGGGAGGGGCTCCCCCGCCCCCCCACCCCCATCCTCAGGCTGCCCTGTGGCCCCAAGTCACCAAACACCTGCGTTTACCGACCTCTTACCCTTGGCCTCCTCCTAACCTGCCGAAGGGGCCTCTTCACCCCCACGGCTGTGTGTCCACGTCTAGAAGTGGCCTTGAGCTGGTTAGGCCACAGCCCCTCCCCTTGAAGAAGCCACCACAGTTGGGGGGCAGGGCTGTCTGTGCAGGTCCTTCAGGGTTGTCAGGAGAGGAGGGCTGGGCACCCCTGGGGCTTGACGGAGACCCCCAACCCCAAGCTGTCTCTGAGCCTCACTCCGCTCACCTCAGGGAGAGTGGGGTCCTCGGGGCGCAGGCAGGGGACCAGGGCCCCGGCCCTGTGGGCGGCTGGCTTGGACCCCAAGTGTCCTGCCCTCCGAGGATGGCTCTGCACCCACCGAACTATGGCTGCCACGTGAGTGGACACGCAACCTCATCTTTCACGGCAAAGCGCGTCCCAGGCCCCATGCGCCCCCTCCCATGTCTGGGGAAGGGAGGGAGGAAGAGGGAGAGAAACATCCACGTGGGGTTGCCTCTTGTGCGCCCCCAACTGGGGACCTGGCCGGCTGCCCGGGCCTGGGCGCTGACGGGGCATGAACCTGGCCCTCAATCCACGGAGCCACACCAGCCAGGGCCAACGTCTTCAAAGGACAAGTCTGATCCTCGCTTCGTGAACAAACCAAAAGCCCAACCACCACCGCCACTTTCCCGTGTAAAGGCTGCGCTCACGTGGTGGCCGCCGCCACCGCCGCCAGGGTGACGGGACACCAGGGCACCCGCGCTGGGGCCCCGGGTGGGGGCCTGGCCTCGGCACCTGGCAGGCGGCTCTCCTTCGGTCCTCACGGTGGCCCCCGCGGGCAGCAGCCCTCGGTCCCCGTCCCCGCCTGGTAGAAAACCCGAGTTCAAGTTCAGGCTCTGGCTGGGGAGGAACACGAGGCCGCGGGGGGTGCCGGCGGAAATGAGCCCCACGCCGTCCCTTCCCACCGGGACTCTCGCCTGAAGCCCCGCCAGGACCCTCCCTGGCCAGGGCGCGGCCCGCGGCGGCCCGTGAGCTCGCGCCCGGCTGGGTGCCGTCCCCCTGGCAGCGAGACGGGAACCGCGGAGGCTCCGGGAGCCAGGGCTCCCACGGTGTTGACACAAACCCTTGAGCTCTGGGCTGGGCGTGGGGCAATATTTATTTATTTTCTGCATTAAAACAAAAAAAAATCCCGCTTGGCCGTGTTTGAGCTACAGAAATGATTTTTTTTTTTTTTGAAAGGCGCCTTGGACACTGTTTTTAGCTTTTATGCCTAAACAGATACTTCTCAGTTCTTTCAAGTGAGACCTACCCAATGAATGGAGGCCCTCTCTTTACGCCTAAGAAAAATATTTACACAGTCAAGTACGGCCCGAAAAGGGCCCGGCTGCCTCCGAGAGCCGTCCCTGCCCGGCAGATGGGTCTCCCCGCTGTTTACATTCTCAGCCTCCGCGGGCCCCGCCTCATTTTCCGAGCCCGAAACCCCCCCGCCCCACCGCACCCCGTGCTCGCTCGGGTCCCTGCGTCCTTCCTGGGAGGCCACACGGTTGTCCTCGAGGACACGGCCCCTGGGAATGACAGCCAAGTCCCCCCCAACCCTTCTTGCTGTCCAATAAGAACCCCCAGGCTGCTCCGCTCGGGGGGGGTCCCCCCATCCCAGGCCTGCTACCCCTGATGTATCCCCCATCCCCGCCCTACCGACCTGTGTGGGGGATCCGGGCCTGCTCTGCCCAGGCCACAGGAGCTAAGGGGGTGGGGGGGTGGGGGGCCGGCGGTGTCCTGGCCATCACGGCCTTTTCAGGCCCAGAGTCCCTGGCACGTTGGCCCACCGTCAGACGTGCCCTCTTCCCAGACACCCCGTCCCGCCTCTTTCTGCAGAAGGGCTGACAGAGGAACCAATGACTGAGTTCTCTGCCCGTGCCCCAGGCTTGTCCCCTCGGATGCGGAGTCTAGCGTGTCCTGGGAGCCCTGAGGGCAGGGTGGTGGCACCTCCCACACCCTTGAGGCCAGACCGCCCTCCCGAGCCAGGGTCTACACCGCTCCCTGGAACACGCCTGGCCGGCATTTCAGAGAATCTCAGAACAGCCACGATTCCAGGGTTAGACCCAGGCGCTCCACCCGGCGGGAACTGCGCTCCTTCAAGGGCTTGAACGTGCAGCAGGTGGAGGCCCAGGGCGGCAGGGAGCGAGGATGCGGCGCTGCTGGGGGCAGCATCCCTGGAGCAGGGGTGGAGGTGGGCCCTGCAGGCTGGCGGGACAGAGGCCCCTGAGGGTCTCGGTCCCTGTGGCTACTCCTGAGAGCAAGTGGGGCGCCAGTCTGCCCTGCCCACAGACTGTTGGCCCCCGTTTTTCTCCATCACATGGGCACTGGCTGCCTGCAAGCCAGCCTGAGTGAGGAGCTGGAGGAGGGGCCGGGCAGGGGCGCAGAGCTGGTCCTGGTCCTCCACTCACTGAAAAGCACTGAAACTCAGAACGGGCCTCCGGGAAGGGCTGCTGTCACCGCTCCCCACAGAGGGACGGTAACTTTCTGTGGGTGCACAGCTAGCAAGGGCGGACACAGGCCCTGCCAGGGCCACGGGGCGGGCCGCGGGGCAGGGCCAGGGTGGAGCGCGGGTGGGGAGGCCTGGCCTCCAACCACCCCCCGCCCCGGGTGCTGGGGTCTCAGAGCTCTGCCTATACGTGCCCCCCAGCCCTTTCTGTCACCCCTTTCTGAGTGGGGTGGCCTGACCCAGCTCAGGGACGCCCAGGGCCTCTGCCCTGTCGTCCTGGCCTCAGCAGGAGCTGGGGATGGGCTGGCAGGAGGCCTTGGGGTCCCGGCTGGGCCAGGCGGCAGGCGGAGCCTGAGCCCTTGTCCAAGGCTCTGAGCCCCAGGGCTGCACCTGCCCTGCTTCCGGGAGAGAGATGACCCCCGGGGACGGGTGAGTAAATCACAGGAGCCCCGTGAAGGGCGGCGCTTCCAATCAATGACTTGTGACCACCCCTAACTTTCAGCCCCGGAAAGGGAGGCACCAGCACCCGTCCAGGGCCCTCACAGAAACCGGGAACAGGGAGGATGGCCTACAGGGCCCGGGCTTCCTCCTGAGGGTCCGAGAGGAGAAAAGTTAAGAGCAGGAGGGGCCACGTGGCTGTGGGCGGCCCCAGACCCTGCAGAAGGGGTCCCGGTGGGGGTGCCACGGAGGGGCAGCCCCTGGGCAGGGACAAGCCAAGGAAGCCTGCACTCCCTGCGCACAGAACTGGTGTCGAAGGTGGGTGACTCATGGTGACACTGCTGGGTGGCCTTGGCCATCATCCCCTTCCCGTCCCTCGCCTGGTCTCTGTGAACTCTGCCTGCGGAAGCAAGTCTGGGCCCTCGGAGCTCTCCTGGCCTCACGGTGTCTGAGCCCCGGTGATGCAGCCGCCACCAAGGGCAGGGTCCCAGGCACCAGCCCGGTCCCCAGGGCGGAGGCTCTGCTGTAGGCCCTGGTGGGCGTGGACGGAATAAAAAGCTGGGAGTCAATGAGGGAAAGACGGTGTCCCTGCACGGGGCCACCGCGGGCCACACTTGGGGTCCGGCGGAGTCTGTGCTGGGGCACCTCCCCTGGCTAGGCGGGTGTCTCAGCCCATGGCTGGAAATCAGACCCCAAGGTGTGAAGGGCACAGTGTCCTGGGGAGTCCTCCCCTCCTAAAGCCCCAAAGACCGGAAGTCTCCAGGCTCTGCCAGACCAATCGGCGGGCGGCCTCGCGGGCACCCGTCCCCCTTCTCCAGCAGCCACTGGAGATGGGGCACAGGACTTCCCAGGATGTTCTGACGGCCCTGCGCAGCCTCCCTGACCCTGGGCACACCGGGGCTTCGGGCTCTGCCCACCGCATGCGGGGCTTAAACCCACAGGGACTCTGGGCCCTGCCGGCCGCACGGCAGGGGCGGGTCTCTGAGCTCTTCCCTGAGAAATCGGTCCCCAAAGGACCACAGCAGCCACGGCGCACCCTTCCACTCCGCTCCCAGCAGCACTGCCTGGACCCCTTGGTGACACCCCACCCCGGACGCCGCCTGGCAACCCCCAGCAGCTGCAGGCAGACTCTGCAAAACCAGTTGCATTAGGAGAAGGGGCGGGGGTTGCTGAGGAGGGAGGCAGGAGGAAGAGGGGCTGCGCTCTCTCTCACCAGGAAGGCACCCCATCTGTGGCAGGAGACAGGGCGGGCCTGGGTGCCCGGCCTCCGGCCACAGCTGCCGTGCTAGCTGCAGACCACCGAGCGTGGAGCGGTGGGGGACACAGCACCGCAAAGAGACTGCACACTCTCCAGAGGGGACCCAATGACAGCAACAGCTGTGCTGAGGAATTCCGCCCTGATCCACTGGGAAAACGGCGGCGGCCATGGAACCTGCAGCGTCCGTGACCTGGTGGCTGCAGCCAGCCCCCTCCCCACCTTGGGGGGCTGGCGTGGGGGCCAGGAGGAGCCACCCGGGGTGGCCGGCCTCCCCACCCGCACCGCACCTTGCATTTCTGCGCAGACCCCGGGTCCCCGTCTGCGGGGCCTGCAGTGTGGCCAGCTGGGGTCCCGCCTGGATCGGGGCTGCAGGGGCCCCAGGATAAAGGACGTCACGGACCTGGGCAGCCCCAGGGCGAGGGCCGCTGTCCTTGAGGACCGCTGTAGGGGCCTGCTGTTGAAGATGCGGTGCCAGGTCCACCCTCTTTGTTCCCAGAGCCTTTGCAGATCGGAGCGAGGCCACCGGTCGGGGGCAGCACGGGAAGTCCGAGTCGGAGCTGCTTCTGCACCCCAGACGCTGGCTGTACACCTCAGTCCCGTGCGCCCCGCTCCCTCATCAGGGCCACGGGCTGCAGGCGCCTTGGACACGCCACCACGGGCACTCGGGGAGGAGAAAGACTCCATGCGTGACGGGGCCCAGACACCTCCCAACAGACACACAGGCCACACGGCTGCTGAAGAGGCACCTGCCGCCCCTGAGCCTCCCCTTCCTCAGGCCACGATCCCCTGCGGGGGTGACCAGCAGCAAAGGTGTCCCCCAAACAGCCTCAGGGAGGCAGAGGGCCCGCTGGACTTCCCTGACCATGCGTGGGGTCGCTGGGCCCCATGTGGCCCGTGGTCCACTTTGGTCTGGCCTGAGAGCCCAGCGTGGTCAGCATAAATGAAGGGGCCTGCGTACGGCACGGAAAGCCCAGGTTATTTACTGTCTGGTCATTCACAGGAGCGGCATGCAGCCCCCAGCTTGTGGCAGGGGCCCCATGTGTCCGAGGAAGCAGGAGGCCGGATGAACAGGGGGACCTGGTCTGCACCAGGGTGGCTGCCGTGATCACCCGGCCCCCAACCCTGGTGGCCAAGGCAAAACCACAGCAGGAGAGATGGAGTCAGGGTGCCCCTCAAAGGCCCGCAGTGTGTGGTCCCAGTGAGGTCACCTCTGGGAGGCAGGGTTCCCAGGAACACCTGGTCCTGCGCGCAGCTGCGAGGGCCACCGGACAGCGCGTCCTCAGCTGCAGCCTCCCACGGGGACCCGGCGTGTGAAACTGGAAGCAGCTTGAGTCCGCCCTGTCCCTTCCCTTTCTGTCCTGCTTTCCAGCAAGGAGAAACCCCCAAAATTGTCCGGAGGGAAACCCCAAAACAACCCTTGGAACTTCTACCTCGGGACCCTCCGCATCCCTGGATGCTTGGCCTCCCCTGAGATGGGGCGGGGTCCCTTCCTGCGCCAGGTCTGGTGGCCCAGATTTCTGGGCGGGGGCTGGGGGGTGGCCTGGAATGTGCTGGACCTGCCCCAGGCCCACTGCAGGGCTCATCGAGGGAGGTTGGGGTGAGGGGTGCAACCTCAGGCCACTTGGGGACACAGGCTGCTATCCGGAACGCCACCCGGGAGGTCAGGAACTGCGCAGCAGGCCCTGTCAGCCTCGAGACCCTCAGACTCCCCTGGCGATTTCGTTTCCTGAAGATGCGGGAGGTGGGGGCGCAGGGAACCCAGATGCTGCAGCAGGACGGGTGGTGCCACTGGGCCACAGTGGCACCTACGGACGCCGGAGACCGTGAACGCCAACACTTGCAGATGCCGGCTTCTGCATCAAGGGCGATGGTCCTGTGTCACTTCCTCTCGCTATCAGGTCGCCACGTGCGTGAGGGTCCTGTCGCTGCTCCGAGGACGAGGACAGCCGGCTGCCCGTCCTGCCGGGACACGGGCGCACCCCTGCTCGCCTCTCGTCTCTGTCCTGGACGCAGAGCGGCATCCCCGTCAACCCTCCAGGTCCCCCCGGCTGCTGGCTGTGGACCGGCCGCCGGCTCGTGGACCCGGGAGGCGCAGGATGGAAGATGTCCCGCTGAGTCCTGCCAGGCGGGAAGCTCACGGGCCACGTGCTGTGCCTCTCAGGTGGACGTGACCAGGTCACCATCTGTGTAAGCAACTTGGGAAGATGACCCCCTGGTGCAGGAGGAACAGCAGGGCCCCCCGCAAACGTGCTGCCCCGGGGCCTCTGGTTCACTTCCCTCTTCTGCTTTTCCAGGCGCTGGTCCCCAGGGGCCGCGCGCCCCTCGGGTTCCCTTTGTCATCAGCCGTTGGAGTGAGTGGCAGCACCCCCGGGCTGCGGCCGGCCCGCGAGCTCCGCGTCTCCGTCCGGCCGCCTGGAGCACCTACGCGCGGCTGAGACACCACAATCTTTTTACCCAATTTTCCAGCTGAGTTGGCTGAGGCCGGCGAAGGTCAAGGAGCTTGCCCGGGGTCACTGAGTAAAACAGCTAAGCCTCTGGCCTCGGGACAGGGATGCGGGACTCCGTGCCTTGTTCCTAATCGCTTTACCAAAGGCTCTTTCATAAATAATGGAAGTAACACGGGCTCTGTGTGCCTTCAGAGACGGAGCCCCTCAAACGGCCACCGGGGCTGCGGCCTGCGCACACCGCCCAGCCCTGGCAGGCGGGGACAGCAGCCGTCGGGGGGCCAGGGGCTCAGGAATCCGTCCCAGGCCTCCTCGGAGGACGGGGAAGAGATTCTGAGGGTCCGAGCGCGCGACCATGCGGACAGCCGCTAGCCTCTTGCCGGACGTGTGAAATGCTCTTTCCCGCCCAACGTGGGTCCTTCACGCGCTGCCTGCACCACCTTCAACCGATCCAGTTAGCAGAGGACGCTGTGTGTGTGTCGTTCGCAGTCGGAGGCTTTGTCCTGTCTTGGTCTGGAGGAGAAAAGGCCTTGGATGCTGTCCGGAGCCACCGGTACAGTTCGGAGAAGCGACGGGGGGTCAGCCGGGTCTGGCCCGTTAGGGCCCCTGGCCTGTCCAGAGACGGGCGGGACCAGTCGTCGGTGTGGAAGCTCTTCCGGGCTCCCTCCCGCGTCCCGGCTCCGGCCTGCGCCGGGCAGCCCCGCCAGCATCAGGAAGGGGAAATATTGATTTTATTATAAGCTACCGGCTGAGCCGTGAGGGGCCTTGTTATTCGACTCTCCCCGCCCAGCTCGGCACAAAATCTCACCATGCGACCCCGAGGATTGATGGCGCAGTTTTTTCCTAATCAGATGCCAAAAGGCGCATTGCGGGGAAGGATGTCTCTGGGCCCGGCCTCTGCCAGGCAGCGTTTCTGTCTATGCGTCTGGGTGAGCCGAGAGGGGGAGCGGGACCCGATCCCCCAGATAAGAACTTGGGACGCGCAGCCCACGCAGCTGAGGCTGGGCTGGGGTCCCGGCTGTGGGAGTCGGCCTCGGGGTCCCCCGGGGGCCCCGAGGGGGGTGACGTGACCGCAGGGAAGCCCCAAGTTTCATTGGCTTGTGAAACGGCACAGCGAGCTGGAGAATCTGAGCAGCTTCGCGCGCCAGTGAGTGGTTTTTATTTCACTTACAGGAGTCCCAGCACTTGTCACTGGGCTTCCTCACCGGCCACCCCGGGTTCTGGACGGCAGGGAAGGGGGTGTCACTTCCCGCCTCCAGCTCTACCTGACGACGGAGCTGCTGTTTCACCAAAGCGTCCCTTGCTGCACCTGTCAGCCTCCCAGGTGAGCCGTCCTGCCGCCACCCGGCTGGCTGGCCCCCGATCCGGCTGTGGGACCCCACACTTGTGCGGGCGGAGCTGGACTCCCTGCCTCTCGTCAACGCCTCAGATAGGAGGGTTATTTTTTCCATTCCGTGTCAAAATAAAGTTGGAATTCCTGACGCCTCAAGGCCTCACCTCTTCCTGGAAACCCCTTGCCTCGCGCACGCCCTGGGCACCCGCACCCGCACGCGTGAATGCGCAGGTGGGGCAGGGCCCCTGGGTGCTCGCAGGGTGGACAAGGGGACCTGGGTGCAAACATCTCAGAAACCTCTTCAAAATATTTGGGTTTGTCGAAACCCCAAACTGCTGTTTGCCTGGCACTTGTCCGGCGCGCGTTGGAGCCCGCGGGTATTTCAAAGGAAATGAAACCCGTGTGTTTCTGATTTATTTATACTTAACTCATCAAAATGCTGTTTCCAGGCGCTGTACGGTGTCCAAGTGCCCTTTGTGCTGTTTTCCCTTCCAAAGGGAAGGCCGCGCGCCGCCCGGCATACCTTAAACGCGAACATTCTCAAGGCCCTTTCGAAAATCGAGCTGGTGAAGTCCCAACGGACCTGAACCAGAACCCACCTGACGGTGCCGCCCCCACCCTGCCTCCACCATCCCCGTCACCCACCTCTAGAAACCTGTGACTGGCTGGGAAGGGGACACCCCTGGGCTTCAGCAGCTTTTTGCTCCGAGGCTCCGACCTAGGCAGGGTGGCTGCCTGCGCCCATGACCAGAGCCCGGCGAGACCCTGCCTTTTCCAGGGACACAAATCCCCAGATACGGCCTTTGAGTTTCTCACCAATGTCCTGTGGACCAGATCAGGGCCACCTCAGTGCGGCCCGTCTGCTCCAGGGATGAGGGGCTACCTTCCCAGAAGGGGCACAAGGGCTCCCTGGGCCAGCGCAGACCCCCGCACCTTTTATCCCACTCTGTGGCCCACCTCCTCCGCTCCCCGGTGCCTGGGGTCTGCCCAAACCAGGTGGGCAGGTCCGATTCGGACCAGGGAAAGGTTTTCCCTGCTGGGTGGGAGGGGCCTGAGCCCCCCTGCGGGGGGTCCCTCGGGCGAGGGGCCGGCTGGGAGCCTGGCCTGTAGCAGGGGGCTCAGGATTCTGCTTTGGGTGAGATATTTCTTTCTGGCCAATTTCATACTATGGCATTCAATTATGAATTTGATTGCTTTTTTTTTTTTTTTTTTTTTTTTTCCAGTGTGCACGGTAGAGAATCCTTTATCCCTGTAGGGTTTAATGGCGTTCCCTGGAAGTTTCGGTATTCATCACGGCCCCACTGTCCCCAGCCCCACAGATAAACCATCCGAGGGGCCATAAATGTCCACCCTGATTATTGATGCCTTCAGGGAAATTGATGTTCTGCTGGAGGGGCGGAGCGAACTGGGGCCGGCCGCCTCTTCCCCGAAGACGGGCCGCCCGAAGAGGCAATGTTATATTCCCAAACGGCCACCTTGTCCTCTCGGTACCTGAGGAAGGAGGAAAGGGCTCCGGGGCAGGTGGGCGTGGCCTGTCTCTTTGGTCTGTTCACAGGGATTGGAGCTGCGAACAGCAAGGAGGACACACCTGCAGCCCCGAGGCAGGGCCACCTCCTTCCCGGTGCCCCTCGGGGTCCAGAGCTCGTGAGACACGTGGCTCCCGGGCTGCGACTTACGGAGAAATTGGTTCCCGGGGCTGTGCTATCAACACGCGCCCCGGATGGTCACCATTCGTGGGGTGTTAGTTCCCTGCAGTCCGGGAGGGGAGAGCAGGCTTTGGGTGCGTTTCATCCGATTAAAGGGGGGAAACACATCCGAGCGACTTCCATCCAGACGGGACCCTGCAGGCTGGTGCCCCGATGCTCTTCCCCGTCTTACCGCGGCCCAGAGTGACACTGCTGCACGGGGTGCCCCCGCCCGGCTGCGGAAGGAGCCCAGACCAGAGATGAACTTCGGCTCATCCCGTCCCGTCCATCAGTTACGAGATAACGGGGGTCGTAAACTCAGACACGAAAATCAATAGCCGCTCCAGAGGGCGCCCTGGTTGGCCTCCCACGAAGCCAGCCAGGCTGTGTTCCGGCCGTTCCCCACACCAGAGGCGGCACCGCCGGGAGGCACACCTGTGGGCAGGTGATCCCAGGCTGGTCCCGCCTCCCCGCCCCGGCGCAGGCTCACTTCCGGGAGCCCGGGCACCGTGGCTTCTGTGGCTGGTCTCACTGCCCTTGGCCCCTTTCAAGAGTCAGCACTGCAGGCTGTGGGGGCCGGTGGGTGAGCTCACCCCACCTCCAGTCCCCTTCGGATGCATAAAGCCCAGCGCCAGCCGGGGACTGGCCGCTGGAGGCACAGACCCTGTGGCGGCCACCGCGCTGGGCGGGCGCTCTGGTTCTCAGTGCCGCCCCAGCTGCCCACCCCCCAGGGCCCCATCGGCAGTGTCCAGGGGCCTTGCCAAATGCCCGTGCTGAGACCCACGCGGGTCTCCTGTCACAGGGCTGGGCCAGGAGGGCCCCAGCATGTCCCATGATCCTGTGCCGCCCGAGACAGGGCCAGCAGTTTCCACCACCTGCAGCCACCAAGAAAGGAGGGACAGTTGAAGACAGTCTGAGATTCCCCCTGAGCCCTCAACGTGGAAGAGGGAAGGGGAGGAGGACAGGCCTTCTGGGAAGTGGCCCCTGGCCCTCAGGCTGCCCGGAGGCCGGGAGCGCAGGGCCTGAGCCTCCAGGGCAGGTTGTTGGCTCTGTAGGGGGATGGGCCCCCTCTCCTTGCACTCAGGGCCGTGGCCCCTGACCCAGAGGCCAGCCCCATGGCTGATCTGGGACCACCTTCCTTGCCCCCACACGCCTCCAGCCCTGGGTCCCGAGACCTCTGCCGGGAGCCCCAGACGCTCGGGGTCCCGGTAACAGGGCGTGACAAGAGGCTTCCTGGCGTGTTCTGTCCGTGCTCAGCCCTCTCGGTCTCCCCGGTACACTCTCCCTCCCGGGAAACTTGGGGGGACCCCAGGTCTGGGCCTCAGAAAGAGGGGGAGAGGCCTCTCTGGGAGGAGCTGCTATGTGCATGTTTATACACGTGGACACACGTGCGTTTGTCCACAGACACACTTGTGCACACGTGTACAGGGGTGTCCCCTGGCGCCCAGGCTGTGGGGAGTTCAGGACCAAATGCAGAGGCTGCCGCATCCCTGCCCCTCGGGAACAGCACTGGTGTCTGGGCGGTAACTTTCGATTTTTACTAAAGACGACGTGGTCCAGCTGCTGGATTGGGCCCACTGGGGACAAAGAGCCCCCCGCAAGGCCGGCTCGGGGTTCCTCCCTTACTGCAACCCGGGCAGCCCTTCGCCTCCTGCAGAGAAAGTCCCAGGGACACTGTCCATTGTGCTGGCGGCTC
Source organism: Noctilio leporinus (assembly GCA_004026585.1). Classification (NCBI taxonomy): domain Eukaryota; kingdom Metazoa; phylum Chordata; class Mammalia; order Chiroptera; family Noctilionidae; genus Noctilio; species Noctilio leporinus. The sequence goes on from PVIW01000636.1 coordinate 321,924, forward strand.
AGAGAGGGCAAGTGACGTATCCGAGGCCACACAGCAGTCACTGTGCACTGGTCCCTGGAAGGTCCACATCAGACCTCTGCTTCCTGCGCCTGGGGGCCGTGTCCTTAGAGGCCAGAGTGACACAGGGGCAGCAGGGCCCTGTCGGAAGGAACCTGTCTCCTCCACACCGGTCCGCACAGGGCCAGGCCCTGGCTAGGCCGTCCTGGTCTCCTGCCTAACAGACCCTCCAGCGGGTAAAACGGTGGCTGCACCCTGGCTGGCCTGTGCGGGCCGCACTCCGGCGGCTGTGGGCTCCGGCCTCGTCACGTGTGGCTGGTAGAAGCCAGCTCGGCCGTGGTCTGGCTGGGCGGCGTTTCTCCCAGGCCTGGGCCTGTCTCACTGAGCTGTCCCTGCCTGGCCAGGCGCCTGCCTCCAAGAGGTCACAGGAAGGGCCTTCTCCACTTGGGGCAGCGCACCGGCCCCTGGGAGGCCCAGCCCGGCTTCATCTCCACACTCCTGCTTGCCCAGCAGTAGGGCCCCATCTGTAAGAGCTGCTGCCAGGCTGGACCCTTCTAGACATTCAACGTTCCCACCCCAGCCCTTCCGCGGGGAGAGAGCCAAGGGTCAGCCCAGGTGGACAGCAGGACCCGATGGTGGAGGAGCCAGGTGCCCCTGGGGCCCTGCGCCAGCAGAGGGTCCACCCCTCCCCAGCTGTCCTGGGTCTTGTGCGAGCTGGCCCGCCGCCACCCTGGGCGGGCAGGGGCTAGAAACCTGAGGCCAAGAGGAAGCCCTGCGGTGGGCAGGTGGTGTGGGCCCGGGGCGCAGGGACAAGCTTTCCTCTGGCTCTTGTGGGCGCGTAACACGCGTCTGCTCAGAGGAGGCTCACGTCTGGAGGGGCCTGCGATGTGGGGGGCCCTGACTGAGGTGACGTGGTCAACGGTTTCCGGGGGACATGCATTAAAGACCCAGCACCAAACACCTGTGGCCAGCGGGGCCGCCTCCTGCTTCCAGGAGGGACCCCCACCTTGTGTCCTATCCCATGTGAGCTCAGTGGGTCCCAGGGCCCTGGGGGCCTCCAGGCCAGAGAACATCCTGATTTCCTGGGAGACCCCTGAGGACCCACTCCAACAGGGACACAGGTCCTAAGGAGGGACCCCACTCCCAGCCCCCGCCCCCACCAGCCGCTCTGGGCGCACCGGGGACGCGGCAAGGGCGGCGGGCAGGCCTGGTCGCCTGGACCAGCCCCCGTGCTGGGCCTGTCCGGTTATTAACTCCCAGGGGACATTATCTGCCACCGAATCTGCTGGGTGCAGAGCCGGAGCGGGCTCTGGGAGCCTTATCACCCTGTTCCCGCCCGGCGCAGACAGGCCGGGGAAATCATTAACCCGGCTCCTGCCGCCCTCCCAGCCCAAGACGGTCTGCCCTACAAAGGCACGCCAGCCCGGCCCTCGCCTCCCACGCTCGGACCCCCTTCCCCCGCCCGCGCGCTCCGAGGGGAAGCCGGAGAAAGCAGGTCCTCCGGGAGCTGGCACGGCAGACAATGCGCGCCTTGTGTGAGTCATTCAGCGCCGGCCAGTCAATCTGGTTTCTGGGCCCGCTGCCCTGACCCTCTTTGGAGAAGCTCGCGCTGCAGCCCAGTGTGAAACGTTTTCTTTCACGGCCCTGACACTCCGCAGATTGAGACGTCAGCCTGCTCCAACGGCAGCAAATTAGCCATTTTTCTTTTGCTAATTGGAAATAAAAATGTTTGCCGAGGGGACCGTTTGCCGGCGTGCGGTTTTCGGTTTCCGCGCATCAGAGGGCTGCGTGGAAAACGCTTCCCGGGGTGCTGTGCACCCCGGGGTGCCGCGCAGGGCAGATCCGAAGGAGGCTCCGGCGGCGGCGTGCCCGGCGTGCCCCCTGTCCCGCTCCCCGCAGCTCTGCCGGGACCTGGGCGTCCCTCCCACCCGGGCCCTCTCCTCCGCAAAGCTGGGCCCTGGGGCCACCGGGCACCGTCGGGAAACACACCCTGCCCGGGAGCACTGGTGAGAGAGCCCCTGGGCGCAGAAAACCAGGGGTTAAGGGCCCAGGCAGCCCGCACCTTGGGAACACAGGACAGTCCCCGCTGGTCATCTCACTTCCGAATCTGCCCGCCCTGCCCCTGGGCTCCCGCCGGAATGTCCTCAGGCCTCCCTCGGGCCTCCAGGGAACTTCCAGCTTCAGCCACCTCTGGGCTCGGGGGGGACGCCCCCCACGCCCGGGGAAGGGGGCAGACCCAGGGGGCGGGGGGAGGAGGAAGTGGAACTTCTTGCACCGATTGGAACAAAGGAAAACATGGCCGCATGGAAGGCGCGAGTGTCCCCTCCGGAGCCAGTGGCCGGGACCTGCTCATGCCCAGGCCCACTCGCACCCTGCGCCCCGCGTGCCTGTCCGCCTGGGCCCCGAGTGCACGGGTGCGGGGCCTCCCCTGACGCCCTTGCTCTCCCGGGAGTCCGGCCTGCAGGGCCGGCACGCAAAGGGTTACCCTGCCCCTCCCGCCCCGTCCTTCCGATGAAGCATTTGACAGCCATGCCTAATAATTCTTTCGGCCGGGTTTTTTTCTTGATGTCTTTATGTGAATATGAAGCTGGAATGAAAGGCTTTGGGGGACCCCCACGAGAGAGGAAAAGCACGAACCAGGGAGGAAGAAAGAGCGCGCCCGGGCCCCCCGCCTCGCGCCAGGCACCCCCCGTGGGGGTCCACCCTCTGACTGCAGAGGCCCTTTGTACGGAACCGAATCTTCTTCACTTGGCCGGGACAATAGGTGTTTTGTCGGAGGGTGGGGTGGGGTCAGCAGCAACTCGGGGCTGCCCCCAGGGCCTGCAGATGTTGGACAAGAGATGATTTATGGCAGCAGTGTCCTCGGTGGCATTTGGCTACCTTCCCAGACCCCAACATCGGTGGCGGCAGCGGAGGACAGCGAGGGGAGGGGGAGGGACAGGGCTGCCCGGGCGAGGGGCCCCGACACCTTGTTTGGGGGCGGCAGGGAACTCGCCCCGAGACCGCAGGCAGGAGAGAGGGCGCCTCAGCTCCTCCCACGTGGAAGCATGTGACAACTCGGGGAACCTGGCTCAGTCCCTCAGGATGTTCCCACATCGGAAAACACAAAGAGAGGGAAGTATCGGGCCGACCCGCTGGGGAGCCCAGGGACAGAAGCGGCCACTGCGGTGACAGCAGTTGGCTCTGGGATGTCGCCAGCCGGCGATGGGGTCCGGGTCCCCATGTCCTGCCCCTACAAGGTGCCCAGGGACACGTCCTTCCTAAGTTCCCAAGCAGCCTGTCTGTGCTGCACCCTCCCGGGGGTGCAGGCTCACCCCGACTCCAGAGCAAACGCGGCCACGCTCCCCTGGGCTCTGACCAGCCTCAACCAGAGAAGCTGTGCGTCCAACCAGGAGGGCGGCTCCCAGGAGGCCCCGGCCCCTGTCATTCCAGACCCAAGAAGTGGGGGGGCCAGGGGAGGGGCAGCCCGGCAGGCTGCTCAGGGCTCTCTGGACCAGGAGAGCTTCCAACGGCCTTCAGCCCCCTGACCACGCCCACCAAGGCCCCGCCGGAGCCCCAAGCCGGGAACTGCCTCCCCCCAGGAAGGGGCCAAGGCAGCACTGGGTCATTTCCAGGGAAGTGAAACTGCCACCCGACTCCTCTCCACCTTGGAAAACCACAGCGCAGTTCACGTGGGGCTGCTTCTACTCCGGGCCCCTCTGTCTGTCCCGTTAGACTAAAGCTTGGAAAACAGCGGCCCTTGGATCCCGGAGCGCCGGCCAGAGCGCCCGCCATAGACACCACCTTCCCGGCTCTGGCTGGGGGCTGGCCTCCCTGCGTCCTTGAAACACACCGGCTGGAAAGGACACTGGAGCCCCGGTTACCATCACGGAGGGACCCGGCACAATCCCAGACGGTGGCCTGGGGCAAGGCGGGGAGGTGCCGGGGCTCAGCGTACGTGGGTCCACGGTGGGTACCCGTCCTGGGCTGCCCCTCAGTGGTCTGGGGGCTCCCGGCTACGGCTGCGGATGGACAGACCACCACTGGCCACAGTCCCTCCCTGTGTGACACCAAAAATGGTCTGAATGTCTTTGGCCTCAGAACCACGTGCTTCTCGGCTTCTCCCCCACGTGTGGGCAGATGCACAGATGCCCACCTGCGTGGGGCCGGGCACGCTCTGCCCAACAGTGATACGCAGCACGGACAGGCTCGCAGAAGCTGGGCCGGGCACGGAGGGCACCGGGATGCCCACTCCCGGCCAGGCCTGTTCTGCCAGGCCCTGCGGCCGGCTGCTCCCGGGCCCCAGCCCTGGTGCACCCCCTGCCCCGGCGGGACCTGAGAACCACTCGGGGCTTCGTGCCCCTCACCCAGGATCTGCCCCCAGCTCCTCCCTGGGATGGGCTGGAGCATTTTTCCCAGGGAAAGAGAGTGTGACCTTTGTGAGGGCCCGGCGGCCCGGGTTACAGTAGAGATTAATCCCGAACAACAGACAAGGAAAACAGACAAAGAGCATCATACACTTCCCTTTTCAATGGATGTTTTCATAAATGTATGAATAATTTAAATTATCATTGCTGGGTATTTATTCGAGGGTTTCGGGGGAAAAATGCTTCGTCTTTTTGCTCCCTCGATTCCTTTCATTTTTGTCTCATCTCTTTTATGTGCTGCATGGGCTGTTTTCTCGCCATCTGAATCGGCCGGGGACAATGCGACGCGGAGCTGCGGGGGCCGCGGAAGAAAGCCGCCCTTGTTGTCATGTCGTGCCTGACGTTGATTAATGAGGGGTGCGGACACGGGCAGAATCTGGGAGAGCCACGGGGGACCAGAGGCCCGAGGGCACCGGGGCGGAGGGCAGGGCTGGCAGGGGAAGGCCGCGGCCGTCCCTCCGCGCCCAGTGGGAAAGGGCAGAGGGGGAGGCCTGGGCCTGGAGCCCCCAGCACCGCCCTGCGCCCCTGAACGTGGGGCCCTGGCACCCGCGGGGCGGCGGGTACCGAGCTCAGACCCTTAATACAGACACCGCCTCCCCCCACCCGCCCTCACCTGCCTGCTCCTTGCCTCTCACCCTCTATCCTGGGTCCAGGGGTGGCGGGCGGGGGGCTGGCCCAGAGCGACGCCCCGAAAGGGACAGGCGCACCTCGCCTGTGGCCGGGGCCTCACTACATGTCCATGAGATGGACCCCGTCCTTCTGACGCCCCTTGGGTGGCCACCGAAGCCTCAGCCCAGAGCTCAGGGCTGACCATCGCGATGAATAGCAGTGACAGGTCAGCTCGCACAGCAGTGTCTTTAAATGGCCTTGTGATGACAGCCCGGTTGGCTGAAATGAATACCTTCAACCGCCGAGAGCATAATTCGTCCACACAGGCCCCTGGCCCCAAGCCTGCGCCACCGCCGCCGCTCCGGGTCAGGGCCCCGCTGGGGCACAGCAGGCCAGGGCCTCGGAGCCGCCCGGGAAAGGGCCTGCGTCCACGGGTACAGCCTGCTCGGGCCGAGGCTGCCCTTGGCCAAGGTCGCCGCTGTCCACTCTCCCTGACTGGGGGTATCTTTTGTCTGGGGGGCAAATGCTAGCCAGGGGCCAGGCAGCCGGCAGTGTGGGGATGTGGAGCTGCCACCTAAGATGCTCTCCGCCCGGTGAGGCGGCTGCGTGGTCCCTCCAGCTAGGGGCGGGGCCCCAGGACACACAGGTCTGACTAGCGCCGGCCCTTGGACATCAGCTCCCTGCACCCTGTGCCCTGAGAGGCGCCCCTCTCACCCACGGAGGGCGGACACTGGAAACTTCCCGGTGAGCAGGCCCACTGCAGGGAGATGCTTGCTGGCTTACGTCCCACAGCAGAGAACCTGTCTGAATAGGGAAACCAACGTACCCCTTTATTACTGTTCCCCCTTTTGAAATGAACTGCCTCCAGAAATGCATCTTCCCTGGTCCTTACAGAACCCTCGGTGGCCTGTGCACCCCTAGAAAAGGGGTTGCAATGGAATGGAAACTGGGTTCCAACAGGTGTGCCCTGACTCAGGTGTGTCCAGCGCCCAGTCCGCGGGCCCCGCCTCTGCCCGTGTGCTTCCAAATTCATATCCCAGGCCAGGTGGCCCTGATAGGGATCTGGAGTCTCGGGATTAATGGGGAGGCAGTGAGGCCGTGTGAAGGGCACCCTGTGGCCTGGCGAGCCCTCCCTCTGTCCACAGCCCTGGCAGTGACCTTGGGCGGGGGGTGACCTCAGAGGGAGCTGGTGTCCCGGTAACCCTCCCTGCTTGGCTGGACAGTGGGTCCTGTCCGGTGCGCTCAGCCCCTGGAAATGCCATGGCAGCAGGAGGTGCGGGGGCCCCCAGACTACACCTGCCAGCTCCCCAGGCCTTTCCCCAGGACAGAAGCCGTCAGCCACGTTCTGACACCTGTGCCCCGAGGGTCAGGTGTCCTCCCTGCCTGGGGCAAGCCTGGTGGCAGTTAGAGTGTCACCATTCATGTTGACAACAGCCCAGCAGACCACCGGGGTGCCCCACCCCGAGCCCCACACCCCGATCCACCAGCCCTCTTCCCCACGGAGAGGTGGGGTGGTTTGCGTCAGCAAATGAAGCCAAACATGGGTGTTTCACTCACAAAGGTCTGGCTGCTGCTCTGTGCTGGCTATTGCTGGGTGGACCTTGCTCACTGGCTCACGTGGGGACCCGCAAATCCACGCGGGGCTCCATGCTTCCCCTCCAGCTCGGGAGGGGCCGCCCCGGTGCGTGGGCCGCTCAGCCCAGCGAGTGAGGAGACGGTCCCTGTCTTCCCCAGGGGACAGCCTTCGTTCGGCAGGAGTTCCGGCCAAGGTGCCTGCACCTGGCTCGGTGGGCAGGGTGCTTTCCAAAGGGTGCTGTGGGGGAGTCCCCCCAAAATGCAATACAGCCGACGCTCAGGGCCCTGTCCCAGGAATTAGGACCAGGTCACTCATCTAAGGGGGCCCACAGAAGCTGCCCCTTGGGTGCTGAGGTTTAGGGAGGCGACGGAGCCCTGGGGACAGGGGCGAGGGGGGACAGGGCCGGGGACAGGGAGTCAGCCTGGTGCTCAGTGCACACGTTGAGGCCTCTGGGGCAGCAGGAAGGGGGCTGGGTACCAGCTGGAAATGTCACTGCGCCTGAAGTGCAGGGGACAGTCAGGACCCCGGGGAGGTCGCATGGAGGAGGGGCTGCAGGCTGCCGGTGTCCCCGTGGGGTCCGGCCCCGCCCTGTCCAGGCTGGGCTCCCGGAGTCCCTGCTGTGGCCCCACCTCAGGCCGCCCTGCCCCCACCGCCCTCCTCCTCCGGGCCAGGGGGGCGTCCAGATCACCTGAAAAGGCATCCCCAAGGGTGACCCAGGCCCTGAGCCCCCGGAGGGGACAAATGAGATGCTTAACTAGTGCAGGCCCGTGAAAGGGGCAGGGGAAGGAGGAACAAAGCCGCCGCCAATTTGCTCTTTTGGGCTTTGTGCGCGCTGGCCGCTTTCCCAGCGTCCCCCATTGATGCGGCCCAGAGCGGCCCTTCCGCAGCGCGGAGGGGTTTTCACGGGGCGGTGAATGGAGTGCAAATTAGCGGAGCCCTCGGGAGCCTTGTTCCTGTCACTCCCCAGCGGACGTCCAAAGGCAACGTGAGGATTAATCAATCTAAAGAGCGACCCATTATCGGGCCAAGGTAGGAAGCGATGTATTGTCCGCGCTTTCCCGTGCGCCCACACCGCCGGCTGCCGGGCGCGGAAGGGGCGCGCGCACCTCCCGGCCCGCCCCCTTGCACCCCAAGCCCGGTCCCTGGTGCCCGGCGGGCACGCACGCCCACGTGAGGCATCCTGGGACACACACAGGCACCCCCGCATGCCCACGTGTGGCGTCCCCCTCGTCATGGCGCAAGAGGACGAGCCGGGCCCAACGTGCTGGTTTCAGGACGCGAATCCACAGCCCCCCCGAATGGGCCCACCTGCGACCTTCGACCTGCGACCTTCGGCCTGCGACGCAGGTCGAGTTCAGGCTCCCACCACCTGAGGGGCCCCTGGGAAAGGCCACCCCTCGCTCCTCTCTGGCCTGCGGAGGGAAGCCGTGGCAGCGCCCGACCGAGGGCGGGGGACCAGCCAGCTCCTGCGGACCCCCAGCCTTACACAGGGCACGTCTGGGGGGGCGAGGGGGCGAGCAAGTAGGGGTCTGAATCAATAACCTAGCGAATCAGCCAATATGTCTCTAACACTAAAATGCAAACAGCCACCAAGCAAATATATAAACATAGGCGTGTAGCTCTCACGCGCAAGTAGACAGAAAACAACCAGGCAAGGGGATACGTAAAATACTCGTGTGATGAGAGATGAAGGAAGTACCCAATGCCCGAATAACTAAATATCGATCTAGTGGGTGGAGAAACAGCAAAGGAATGAACAGCAAACATGCAACAAGGGGCTAAGGACACAGAAGTACCTAGGGGTGGAGAACGCACCCCAACCCACCCCTGGTGCATCTTGGGACCAGCTTGTCAACCCTCGTGTGTGGCTTACGCTCCTGGGACTGGAAGTGAAGGCTACACACGGACGTGCCTCTGAACCTTCCCTAATCCCGCGACAGGACCCCTGCCTAGGGGTCTGGCTTCGGAGGCCGCCGGGGCCCCTGGCCTGCGTCAACGGACGCACTGCCTCCCTAGGCATCTGTGTCCCCTTCATTGCAGGCAGAGCGCCTCACGGCCACCTCTCCGCGCTGCTGGGGCCGCCAGGGAGGTGCCCCCACCGTCAAGGGCCTCACCATGGGTGCCGCCTACCCGCCCAGCTCACAGCAAGATTTCATGGCGCATGGGAGACGATTGTCTGTACAATAATTTTAAACACAGGTGTGTATTCCGTATGACCACGTTCTAGGCATTTATATCCGGGGTTATTTTTTAAGGAAAGGGGATGGGACGGAGGGAGAACATGAGGGAGAGGTAGGTATATCAATCGGTTGTCTCTGGCCCACTCCCCAACCCCCTTGTGCCCTGACTGGGAGGCAACCCCACGGGGAAGCGAAAAGTGAGTTTTCACTTCGCGGGCCGGTGCCCAACCCACCGAGCCACACCAGCCAGGGTCCTGGGTTATGTTTACAAATAAAATTATACTCATGGTCCCTCCTTTTCTGTCGAGGAGAAAAAAGGTGGCCTTAGAGTGTCGGAGGTCTTGCCAATGTCCCTAGGAAGGGCCCCAGCATCTCTCCCCGTTACAGAAGGGCTCAGGGGACCCCTGGCGTGGGAATGAACGCAGCGCGTCCACGCCACCGCTGTCCGGTCCTGGCAGGTCAGAGGCTGTTGCTACTGTCCTAGAACATCAGCCTTGGTGGGGCCCTGGACCCGCCCTGGTGGGAGAATTCTGAAGGTGGGGCCCTCAGCCAGCACTCGGGGGGCTGCTGGTGGGTGGGGTGGGCCTGAGCCTCCTGGTGCCGGCCAGTCGCCAGTGCACGGCTCCCAAGCAGGAGGTGCCTTATTGGTGGAAAATCGGTGTTGACAAAGCTCCCAGCTGGGATTTCCAGAACATTCCACCTGCACCTACAAGTTTCCGCTGAGACGGGCAGAGGCGGGAAGGGAGGGAGGCTCCAGGGGAAGCCACCCCGCGCCCGGCTCTGGCTGCCTGCCTGGCTCTCCAAGGGGACATGGCAGTGACCTTCACCAGCCTGGCCAGGACGGGAGCCCGCCTGTGGCCTGTCCGGATCACGGTGGGGCAGGTGTGGAAGGGGCCATCCCTGCGGGGCTGCGGGGCTGCGGGGACGGACCACGGCGGCATGCGGGGACTCCGGACATTCTCCGGACCCCATGGAATTCCAGTGTGACCGTGGTGCCTGGTAACCGCCACCGAAGATTTGCTTATCACCTTCTTCCTTCTCGGCTCGGGCAGGAGCCTTCGCCAGGTCAATGATTAACCTTTCTCGTCACCAGAACCACCACTTTCCCGTATTTTTGACGGAGACATTCGAATGCCGCCCCCTCCCCCCGCCCCCGCCCGCTCAGGTGCCGCGCGGGACATTTCCTTCTGGGTTCATTTCCTTCTGGGTTCATTTGGATCCAAGGTGCCCGCTGGAGTGAACGCCCAGGAGTCACGTCCGCAGCCTCTCCCCGCCTGGCAGGCAGCGCGTGGGTGCGGGGCGCAATCGGGTGCCACCCGTGCATGGAACTGTCGACCTTCACGCTGAGCAGGGGGCTCGGAGCCAGTAGACGTGAACGGAAATGCAGCCCCCGCTTCCCCGTGTGCGCAGCCCGGGCAGGCCGGCCGCTGTCCTCACGCTCTCTGAGCCCCAGCCCCTGCTGGTCACACACCCCAGCTGCGGGTGCGGCTGAGCTCCCCCTCTAGGCCTAGGCCCTCCCGTCCCCCACGGGGCTGCGCAGAGGCTGTGGAGGGGGCGGGATGGGGGCCAGGAAGCCCCTTGTCCACACTCCCCACATCTCTCCTGGTGTCTCCTGAAGGACAAACTGGGGGTGCGGCCCAGACTGGGGCTTCCAGTTGGACCCTTCCATGAAGAAGGGGGCAGCCAGGCTGGGGCCTGTGAATCAGAGCCAGGCCCTGAGCCAGCCCCTGACCCTCCCCCAGGTGGGCTGGACACTCCAGGAGGTCACGGTCAGAAAGGAGCCCGGCGGGGCTGGGAGGCTGGGGGACTCGCCCACAGCACAGGGCCGGGGAGGGCAGAATTCACTGCGGGACCTCACATGCGGCCGTTGGAAATTCCTTCCCGTGTCATTAAAAGGGATGAACAGCTTCGGGCCGGGACTCTATCCGGGACGTTCTTTTGGAGGTGACCCGGGCCGGTGGGGGCGTGTCCTCCTGCAGGAAGGGCACCTCCACCCGGCGACCATCTCCAGGCCTGGCATGGCAGCCGTGGGACGCGCGGCTGTTCCCCAGCATCGGGGTACATCCACGCGGTAAAGTCAGAGACCATTGAAGCCACCTGGAGCTCTGCTGCCTCGCAGGGTGAGGGGCTCACGAAGGGTCTGGAAGAGGGAACGGACTCCTCGCAAATGCCCAGGGGTGTCTCCTGCACTGGTGTTCTCAGGGGGTCACCTGGCAGGCCTGGGCCCTGGTGCCCTGGAGGCCCACGTGGTCCCCAGAGGGCGCCGGCAGCTCTGTGACCCCAAACGGGAGGGCTCGCTGGGTGGCGTCCTGAGATCACAGTGGAGGAACGGAGCACCGTGGCCAAAGGAGGCCGTGGACAAAGGGGTGGCCAGCCCCTCCCTGGGGCAACCAGTGCTCCACGCTGCAGTGACCCGTGAGGACAGCCAGGGAAGCCCGACCTTGGTGCCTCCCACGTGCCCAGCCCCCAACGTCACCCACCAGGTTCCTTTGCACGTCGGCCAAGTCCTGCCTAATAATCAGATTCCGCCTTGATCCTCACCCTTATTTTCTTTTAAAAAACGGATTAGGAAAATCTCATCTGGAAAATTCATTAACGTGTGAATTCAACAAATATTTACGAAACGTTGCACTTGGTGAAAGTACTTACTTTTACGTAAGCCGTATGCCTCACCCCATCCCCCCCTTTATTTCTTTTTTATTCAGGCACGTTCCTGGCTGCTCCGTTTTCCTGTTTCATGGGTTTTTGTCACTACTTCCAGTGACATTCTTCTCTCACTCAAAAGTGAGGGTCTCGTCCTTGCATTGCACTTGGCCGCGTCCGCACACGTGAAATGTCCAGATTTCAAGGGGAGGGGAAGCGCGTGGAGCCCCTGACATTGTCCGCAGGTCAGGCCTCCATGGCCACCCAGCTTGGGTTCATGTGGGTGACACAGCCAGGTCTCTGCGGACACGTGGGAGCAGGAGGTGCTCTTTGGAGCCCTTGATGTGTGCCAGGCAATTGTGTCAGCTGTCACCCCACCGCTGGCCCCCGGCCGACGTCCCTGCCCCGCTTCCCGCCCTCCCTGTCACTGGCTGTAGGTAAGCCTGTCCCCCAGGAGCAGCCCCCACCCCCTGCCACACAAAAGTGAGCTTGCCCCCGTCCCCAAGTCCCCAAGAAAGGAAGCGGACCCTTTTCACTGCCTGAATGGGCCCTCAGGCCGCATTATACCCCGGGGCTTCCTTTTCCCTTCCTCCCCTCATTCACCGTGGCTCTGACTTCAACTAATTCGATAACAATCCCCAATCCCACCAGCCTTCCCAGTGCGCAGCCCCGGAGCACATTGTCTGGGGGCCGACCTGCCCCCCACGCCAGCAGCACTCCAATTAGCCCACCACTGGGCCTGCTGTCCCCTCCACCCCCTTCCTGTCCCCGCCCCTTTTCAACCACTGCCTTTGGGACTGGCCCCCAGGGCCTGGGGGCAGCAGGACCTGTCCACCAACCGGCGGGGCAGCAGACCCAGGACCAGGCAGGGCACTCACAGCCTCAGGAGAGCCTGCCCCAGGGGACAGCTGGACACAGGCCTCGGGCCTCGTGCTCCAGATCTCGCCAGCTCCTGCCTCTGAAAGCCCACGGCCACGGGGCAGGGGCCTGTGGGAGGGTCCATGTCTCCCGTGTGTCCTTGGAGAGGCAGGCTCAGTGTGGAGCCCGTCACTGCTGTCATCCTTGACACCCCTCCTGTCTCCAGTGTTCACAAGACACAGGTTTTACATACCCCCCATGTTTCCTGCTTGAAGGAAACGTCTGAAGCCCTGCCGGAGGTCGCACAGGAGGACACCACGCCAGGAGCACAAGGAGGGCTGGTGGTCACACAGGTGCCCCCCCGCCACTGACAAACGCCTCTGGGTCTCAGCTGCCTGTGGCCCGTCCTGGCTCCGCCCCGGTGTCGCCTGACCCGCAGAGGGTCACCCGTGCCCCAGGCAGGACCGGGTGTCTTCTGTCACCCACGGTACCTGAATCTCTAAGGGGTCTGTTTTGGGGTGAATGGTGTTCCCCCAAGTTCATGTTAAAGCCCTGGCACCTCGCTGTGTGACCTCATATGGAAACAGAGTCACTGCAGTGTCGGGTGAGGCCACATAGTGGTGGGGTCCTCACGGAAAGAGACACGCGTGGGCCCCGGGGACGGTGGCCTGTGCGGATGACAGCAGGGACCTGGGGGCTGTGCCTGCACAACAGGACGTCCAGCCTGAGTCCGGCCCAGGAGAGCCAGGGCAGGGTCATGGCTGAAGGAGCAGACGCGCCTCCTTCCCGGGGATGGACCCCGAGTTCCAGGGCGTCTCCTCGTCCCCGGGGTCCCCGAAGTCAGCCCGTTGCAACACCGCTGCAGAACGAGACCTGCAAGGCTGCTTCCGCAGCAAAGTCCTGCTCTATCCCTAAGAGCCTCCTGAGCTGACATCTGGGGTGTCGGATGGAGCCATGTTGGGGTTCGCTGCCGCAGGCCCAGGTGCCCGCCATGCCGTCCCCACAGAAGCCTCTGGAGAAACGTAGGGACGCGCCAGGAACAAGGGGCGCCATGGAGATATGAAAGCGCCCATCTTGGGGAGCACAGCTCCCGAAGGGACACACCGCGGGCCATGCGCTGGGGGCGCCCCATCCAAGAGCCCAGACTCCATGAAAGAAACACCTCCCCACCCCTCACGGGCCTGCCTCTCCGACACGGCGGGGTTCAGGGACGGCTGGGGGGCAGCCTTCAGGGCCCCTCATTTCAAGCCTCTTGCTTGGTAAGTGGGGAAACGGAGGCCTGAGACAGGGACAGCAGGCTGGGTCTCCATGGCCTGTGGTGCGCCTCCGCCCTGCGCCCCACCATGGGGTGAACATCGCAGCATGTGAATCTTCCAGCGCCTCCGACCAGCGTCTCACAGTTCAAGGAGCAGAACCTCTTCCGTGTGGCCGTGTGGCCGCCACCGGCTGAGTGGTGGGTGGCGAGAACCCGCAGGCGGGGAGCCCAGACCTGCTGGGAGGCCTGCAGAGGGCCAGCGGCCCTGAGTGGCATCTCACGGCCTCATCGGGGGGTCAGAAGCCGCTGGTCAGGGCCCAGCAGAGTCCAGGCCTCGTCAGGAACGCCTGTCCGGGGCCCACCTGGCCCTCGGGAGAGCAGGAGGCCCCGGCACCCCACCTCGGCCCCTGGCCCGCCACTGGCTGCGTCCTCCACCGCTGGGTCAGGGCTGAAGGTCTGTGCCGAGGGCTGCAGGCGGCATCTTCTGGGAGGACACGGGTGAGAGACGGGATGGGATGTCCTTTCCGAGCCGGGCAGGTCCGAGGGCAGGACCAGCACCCAGCCCCCGCCAAGTCTCCAGGAGAGCCTGGCGCAGTGTTGGGGAGCCCCGAGGGGCTGTAGTGACTGGGGCGCAGCTGCGGAAGTATGTCTTCCGGGGACCCTGCCTTGGGTGTGGTGGGGAGGGCGCCTGGCTCACCTCCGCTGAAAGCCACCCTCACAGAAATGTCCGCCGAGTGACTGGGCTGCGGAGGGACCCCTCAGGCCCAGGCAGTTGTCACCAGGGGTCTCGCCCTGCTGGACAGGGGTGAGCCCGCAGCTGGGAAGAGATGAACTTGGCATGGCCCCACCTTTCCATTCAGGGGTAGCCTGACACCCAGGTGCACCCACGGGTCCCGAGATGCCTCGCAATCTCACCCCCAGCTGGCCCTGGGCGGCCGGAAGTCCCCAACTTCCGGGGAGAAGAAAGGACACGGGCAAGGCTGAAGCACTGATGGTCTCCAGGGTTGGTCACCTCTGAAAGCTCCGAGAGAAAGGGAGTCTCATGGTCCCCCTAGGAGGGTGGCACAGGGCAGCGGCGCGTGGAGGGCCAGCAGGGGTGCCCCCCACTCTGAACTAGGCTGGGGCCATCACATGCTCTCAGCCCCTAGTTCTTCACTGTGTGAACCAAGCACACGGAACCTTCTAGAATGCGCTCCTGGCAAGGTCCTTGGCCCCTCAGTGCTGGCCTGAGATCTGACCCAGGAGCAGCCGCGGACCCCAGTTCCAGGATGGGAGGGTGGGGTCAGCCCAGGCTTCACAGGGCAAACCTGAGCAGTCAGCCTGGGTCTCAGAGGCTCCCCCTGGGGTCCTGGGGCCTGCGGGTGGGTTTATCATCGCTGTGGCTGTCTGGCTCAGCCGCTGCTCCCAGGTTTTGTTCAGGGCCTGAGGGAGGCCGAGGAGGGGGTTCACCACCTGGGCCAGGCCCCGCCACCGCAGGCCCCTGTCCTCTTTGGCCAACACCTGGCTGAACCTTCCGGAAGAGCCCCATTCCCTTCCCACGGCCACGTACCATCTCCTGGACCCCCAGGTGCCTGTGGACGGCGGCACCAGCCGGGCCTCCCGGTCCCCCGCCCACCGGCTCTTGGCAGGGCTGGCCGCCTCCGCTGAGTGAAAGGAGGGCTGATAAATTAGTCTGGAGCGAAACAAGGCGCTTCGGCTTGTAAAAGGTCACCGCGACTTTGTTCTGGGTGAGGGTTTATCTCAGCCACCGCGGGGACAGCAGGGACAGACAATGCCCGGGGCCTACGTGGCAGAAACCTTAGCTGGGCCGTGAAATGACTGTGCTGATAAGCCAGGAGGACTGCGGGGATCTAAATGGGGAGGGAGGGGATGTCGGTGTTCAGACAGGACCGAACGACTCCACGGGACACAATCACCCTGGCCAAGCCCCAGCCCCGAGGAGAAACGCCGACCAGAGCCACCCAGGGTGGCCCCGCGGCCCCGCTGGCCGGAGACGCCAGCTTGGCCCTGGTCAGGGGGCCGGTGGGGGCGCAGCGGGGACAGAGGACAACAAAACTGGGCCCACGCGTGTCCCTGGGCACGTCCTTCAGTCCAACTCCATGGAAAACGATCAAACGTGTCCCAGGGGCCCGTGGCTGGGGACACGGGTGAGCAGGAACCGGTGCTCCGGCTCCCGTGACAATAATAAGCAGCCACCTTGGTCTTTGCCGCAGCCTCTCCTGTCAGAGGAGGGGGCACCCCAGACACACCACGGGGCTTCCCGTCACCTACTTTAAAAGTCACAGTTGGGCCAGGTTACCCACGACGCCTGGCGTGACGGGAAAGTGGCACGGGGGTTCCCACAAACACCCTGGATGGTGAGGGCGCAGCTTCCTGAGCTGGGGCCCAGCACACCCAGCTGCCCCTCAGCGCCCGCGGGCAGAGCAGAGCACAAAGCGCTCAGGGGGCAGCCGGGTGGGGCCTACAGAACACGTTCCTAACAGGGGGACCGGCCCACCCAATTCCCAGCTCGAGGGGAGCCCCGGTAAGCAGACGAGGCCAGGCGGGAGGGTCTCGCCTTTGTCCCAGGACCCAGGAGGACCTTTCTCGGCCTGCCACCCCTAGGACTCTCGTCTGGCCGGCGGAACAGCCGTGCTGGGGGTCCCCAGGGAGCTGCCGGGCCAGTAGCTGCCGCCTCCTCCCCCACCCGCCCCGGCCTGGTCTGCTCCTGGCGAGGCCGCTGCTGGGAAAGCACTAGAAATAGAAACGTTTCTTTGGAAGTGACAGTCAGGCAGCGATGTCAGGCTCAGCAGGTGGGTCCCAGGAAGACGGGGTCTGCACAGAGGGGCCTGGCGGCAGGGTCATTGCCACACCCTCCCCGCCCTGTCCCCACTCTCCCCATGAACTGGCTTCACGAACTTTAGGGGACAGACAGGCACTTCCTGGGGTCCTGGGTTAGGTCCCTGGCCCCTTGGCCAACCTACTGCAACCCTCTCTCCCCTCTCTAGGGGTCAGGGGAGAAACGGTGATGCCCCCAGTGGTTTCCAGGCATGAGAGGGGCAGTCGGGGCCTGGGCCACTACCTGACCTTGGCCTTGGGGCAGGGTCACGTCCCTGGTCTGTCTCCCACCCCAAGGGGAGCAGGTCTGGGCACCAGCGGATGGGTGTGGGGGTGATGGCCCTTAGTAGACCCGGGCCAGTCCCCCTAGTCCTGCCCAGCGAGACACCAGGGGTCTTTGCTGTTTTCCCTTCACGTGTAATCTCAACTTAGGGAGAAAGAAGAGAGAAGAGGGAGGGAGGGACATGCCCCCTTTTCCCAGGCAGCCTCCAGGGGGCCCACAGGAGGGGCTGAGCCCAGGCCCAGGGGAAGGCTGAGCGGCCTTGTCCCCTGTGTCCCCCACCCCGCCCCCCGTCTTCCTCTGACAACCTGCTGGCATTCTCCAGGTCCCTGGTGCCTGAGCAGCCTGTCCAGACTGGGGGGTGAGGGGGGCGTCTGGTTGTCACGGGTGCGTGTGAGAGAGAGACGTGAAGGGTAAAATACCATTTAAGAAGCTGGTATTCGTGGACGTCTCTAGAACATGAAAAGAAAATATTTATTTCCTTTTTCGCTTGTGAATCAGAGGCGCTATTTAAAGCCAGTGGCCTCCGCTGGACGCTGGCTGAGTTATTACCCCTTAAGGAAGCAACGGAGAAGTCTCGGGAGGTATTCTTAGGCATTCCCGCTCCTTTTTTCTAAAATTCCTGCGGAGCTGGGCCGAAGATAGTGCAGGATTTCATGGCATGCCCGGGCTAAAAACGTCCGGCCCCGATGTCACCGTGCGGAGGGGGACAGGCGAGGGCTGGCGATGGGGGTCCCGTCGCTGCCCCGGGAGGAGCACGGCCGTCCGCCCAGGTGCCGCACCGCGGACCCTCGCCTGGCCACGCGCCCTGGCGGAGCCTGACTTGGCTCAGTTCCGCTGCCTACGGGACATCACGGACGGGGGTCCCCAAACGCACGCACCCACGTCCAGGGGCTCCTCCCAGGTGCCCGCATTCACGGGGCGGCACACTCACGATTCTGGACGCTTCCCGTCCGTTGGGCCCGTGAGCACATTCATGTCACATGTTGGGAGAAACAGAATGGCGCACCCCTGCCGTCTGCGGGGCCTCGAACAGAACCCCAGGCAGCCCCAACGGAGGGGGCAGGGGCAGGGCAAGTCCACCGCCTGGAGGAGCCCCTGCAGGGAGGGTCCTGGGGTCCCGTCCTGTGGGGGCAGCGGCGGGGGGGTGGAGGTGTGTGTGTCATCCCAAGTGTGTGTCCTGGTGCTTCTGAGAAAAACAAGAACGCCAAGCCTAGCTCGGGAGGCAATCCCACCCGCAGGAAGCCCCAGAATTGGGACTTTACAGTTTAGACAGACCCTGCCCCCGTCCCCTGGCACCATCTCAATGACACGGGAAAAAAGCAATGAAAAGACCTCACTAAATGATGATCTCAATAAAAACAGGCCAGGTGCCCCCCACCCTCCCGGGTGCACCAGGCTGGCAGCTCACAGGCTCCAGGACAAGGAGAGATTGCAAGAAGCAGGTTTAGTGGTGCCCAGCAGCTGTCCTGGGCCGCCTGGCTCCTGTCTGGACCCCATGGCGGGAAGCCAGCACACTGGGAAGGGGGTGCAGTCCCAGCCCGTGGGCCCAGCGCAGGTGCGGTCGGGGCGACTCTCCCTCCTGCTTCCTAGGTCGGCCATCTGACCCCAGTGCCCGTGGAATCGCCTGGGTGCTTTCACAGACCTCATGCCCAGGTGGCCTTATCAGGACTTTTGGGTCCAAACCAGGACAGTCAGTTCTGCATAGACATGGCCAGCTGGCCCTCCTGCCAGGCTGAAGCCTGGTGTCCCTGGGGTGGGACCCGGGTACCGGCGATTCTAATGTTCCGGGCGATTCCTACGTGCAGTTCAGGCAAGACTCTCGGATCTAGGCCTCAGGCACCCGGGCGGAGTCTGAAGTGCCAACCATCGCACCGTTCTTTGCAAACGTGGAGGCCGGAGGAGGGGTGAACGCAGGACGGGGAGAATGAAAAGGCTGTTTCCCGCAGTGACCCTTAATCGGAGGCTGTGGGGGTGGCGTCAGACTGCAGCCCTGGGGCACCGGGATGCCCTCCGCACCCGCCCAGCCTGCGAGGGAGCCAGGGTCCAGTGGCCGGCTGCCCCCAGGGCCTCTGAGCGGACCTGCCCCTCCCCCGAGGCAGTGACTCTGCCCAGTCCCCGCGGAAACTGGTCAGGATGCATCCTCTTCTTTCTGGGGCCACAGCACCTTCCCCAGAGACCCAAGCGGCACCCTGGTGGCCCAGGGACCAGACGTTCCTGGGCCTCAATTGTTCACCCTGCCACTCAGCACCCAAAATAGGCCTCTAAATTTCTTCCCACTTACAGAGGCTCAGCCAGGTTCAGAAAGAACAGACCAAACGTTCCTGAAACAAGGCACAGGTGAGGGGGCCCACCGCTGATTCCCAGCCAGCCCAGGCCCTGCCCCCAGGCTGCGCGTCCGGGAAAACCCCTGCCTGAAAGATACAGACACGTCCCAAATCCGAGGGCGCAGCGCGGCGGCCACTTCTCCCAAGGCCTCCCCCACCCTGGCATCTCCAGGCGCCCTGGCAGCGCACCGTCCAGGGCTGCGGGGTGGCCCTCGCTGGTCCTCCCACGCATCGTTGGGCCCCAGGACCTTGGGGGAGCCAGTGTGAGAGTCACATGGGAACCATAGGCGGTGGCTCTTCACCCCAGGACTGTGTCCCCCTGGAGCTTTGCCTGGGCCCCTTGGCCAACCGAGCAAGTGAGCACAGACAGGAATACTCAGGAGCCAGGCCAGGGCCTGTGTCACCGAAACCCCGGCCGGTCAGGTTAACCCTCCAGCAGCCCCCGGACCTGACGCAAGGCAACGGTCAGCGGCTGAGGTGCCAGCCGCGGGCTGGGCGATGCCCAGGGCCCCCGCCGCCTGCCTGGCTCCTGGGGAGACAGGTGCTCAACCAAGAGACAAGCAGTGCCAGGCACATGGGGGTGGGAGTCGCCCCTGTGGGCCCCCGGGAGTCGGGCACCGCCTCCCCACCTGCCCATAGCTGTGGGGGGCAGGGGGGTCACAGCCGCCACCGACCACGCAGAGGGTATGTCCTGGGAGCAGGTTTCCCCGCTTGCCCCCATCTGGGCTGTCACTCCGCCATCTCTTACTTAGCCAGATAAACAGCACCGTGATAAATGTCATGATTTGCTCAACAAATGAGCAAATCCATTGTTTCTTCAGACCCCGGGCAATGACACGTGATCTGGGTGATTTATCTGGGGCAGCGGGCAGTGGGGGGCTGCCACCCTTGGGGGAGGGGCAGAGAGGTTGGGGGTGTTGACCCCGGGCAGGGGGACAGACCACCTCCTTTTGAGGTGAAGCCCAGGGGCTGCCTCTACTCCCCGCAGCTCCCACGATCCCCAGACGTGGCTGGCTGGGTCGGGGTACGGGGCAGACACACCTGACAGGGCGTGTGTTTCCCTCCAAAATGATGGGAATCTCCGGGGGTGCCCCCAGCACCCAGGAAAGGAGAGGCTTGGGTGCTCCTACTGCAACGTGGGGGAAGGACCCTCAGCCACCGGGCCAAGCCCCTCGCTCCCACTGAGTTCCTGCGTGAAATGAGGGGTCCCCCAGCCTTGACCCTGAAGGTCGTAGGTCATTGTGTCAAGGCCAGGGGGGTGAGCGGCGCCAGCAAAATTGCACTTCCTGATGGATAAAACAATTTCCACCACAGACTGAACAGCACGAGCAAAATTCAGGACGGAGGTCGGATCACCCCATCCGAGCGCTGGGCCAGGCCCCGCTCGGACATCCTGGGCACCGACAGCGGTGCCTCCACTGTCTAGTTACCCTGCTGCCCGCTCGGGCCGGCTCACTGCGGCCGGGGAGCACGCCGTCCCAGGAGCGCAGACTGGGGGGCTTGTGGCCAGGCCGCCTGACCTGTGTTAGTGACTTGGGGGGCGGTCATGGGAGGGTCCTGTGTTTCCCGCTCCAACCTGGGGCCTGGTTGCCAGTGGGGAGCTCCGTCCACATCCGAGGTGGAAGGGGAACCGCCCCAGAGCCACCTGTCCTTCTCAAGGTGACGTGAGCCAGCCACCGTCCATTCCAGGAGGTGCCTGGGACACCCCACAGGCTGCCCACGAGGGGCAGAGGCTTCCCAGCCCCTGGCCCGCACGGGGGGCCCGCACTGCACCCACGGCGCTAGAAAGAAACCTCCATAGGATCCATGTCCCCCGCAGTGGTTTGTCCTTTTTACGGGACACCCCCTCCTTCCCTGGGAGGTAGAGCTGCCCCTCCAATCCTGCCAGGGGCTCTCAGCTGCAGTGACACAAACTACTCCCCACCCCAAAGACGGCCCCTGTGCCCCGGTGCCTGGCGCAGAGAGGAGACGGTCGGGGGGAGCTCTGGCGGCGGGAGGCAAGGGCTCCCCAGCGCTGGCAGGAAAGGCGGCTGTCAGGTCACCCCCGGGACGGAGCCCACCACGCAGGTGGGAGCTGCCGGGTGAGGCGCGCGTTCCCTCACGTTCGCTGAGAATAAACAAGATCGGAAAGTCAACAGCGCCCGCAGATAAGGCCGCGCCGCCTGCCCCAGGACGGGCCGTTTCTTTAGAAAACGGGGAGCAAACAGAAACCCGGATCAGGGCAGACAAGAGCAAGGTCACCTCAAGGTCAGCGGACGCACCAGCAGCAACGTTCCTTTTTGCCCCAGTGTCCACAAGCCCCTAAGCAGTCCCGAGCGTGTCACACGCACACCCTTAACTGACTCTGCCAGCAGCCAGGTGGGGAGGGCAGGACAGGACAGGCAGAGCCTGCAAAACGCCAGCTCAGCCAAAGCCACTTACCTGTCACATTGCCGGGGCCCCGGGGGGCTGTCCCGGGGGGCCGTGGAAGAGCATGCAGCAACTCCTGTCCCCCCTCGCTCCCAGGCCCTGGGGGTCTGTTCTGAAGGGGGTCCCCAACATTGAGCGGCATACACCCCAGCCTGCCCAGCAGTGGCCACGACCATCTTAGATTTTGGTGAAACCTGGGATGCCCATTCCTTCAGCCGCCTGGTCCACCCACCTCCCCGCTAAACCTTCTGCCCCAGCAGGGAGTTTCCGTGTCACCCATGTGTGCGCACCCTGTGTGCTCCCAGGACCTGCCGTCTGGGCAGCGGGAGGCCCCCAGTGCTGAGCACCCGCCTGGCCCTGACTTCCATGGGCACCACCCCATAAGCATCAGCTCTCCCAGCCTCTGGGAGACCCTGAGGAAGGGCCTTCATGCTGATGGGCCCGGGGAGGTGTCCCAGGGTGGCTGAGGGTCCGGCAGTCTCTCCAGGAGCTGGGAAGAGGGTGCACGTGAGCACCCCCTCTCTCTGGGGAGAGGCCCAGGTATGACACATGAGGTTTAGAACCCGTGAAGCCTTGTGATTGACCAGCACAGTCAGGGACCCTGCCTGAAGCCCCAGAGAGGCCCTCTTTCTAGAACCAACCCCCGTCCCAGAGGGAACCTGGGTGTCACCTGCACGTCCCACCCGCATCCCTGTCAAAACAGCACCCGAGACTGGCTGAAAGGCCAGGAAACATGAGACCACCGTAGAGCCTCCCCCAGACTGGGGCCCAGCACCCATGGTGACAGCTGTGTGGGAGGGACTGAGGGGATGTTGGTGCCCTTCACTCAAGGTGCCTCCCCGCTCCTGTCACACAGGCTCCAGAGCCACGGAGGCTGTTGGGGAATCTAACCCGCAGGGGCGCCTCCCCAGCCGGGTGGGGCTGCACCCAGCTAACACGGGAGGTGGGAGCTGGTGACAGGGGGGCAGCAGGTGGGTGGGGGGCCCTGGGCTCTGATGCACATGCACGGCACCTGGGGACAGCAGGGCCTTTCCTGCCAGCCGCCCCGAGGGCGCGGGGCCCGCGTGGACAGGTGGTGCCCCAGCCACAGAGCCCGGCGCTGGGACAGCCCCTCCACCCGCCCTGCTCTGGGCGCCGCAGCCGAGCACGGAGGACGCGGCCGGAAGCGCGGGCTCAGGAAGAGGGCAGACGCAGCCTGTGGGGCTGGCAGGCGTCAGGACCTCCGGTGCCCCGGGAGCCGCGTCCTGCGCCTGCGAACCGAGACTTTCCAACGCCCTGTCCACCAAGCCTCCCGCACGGGGCGGCTTTGCCAGCAGACGGGCCCACGGTACGTGGCCGCGACCAGTCCCGCCCGCGCGGGTGCTCACCTCCCATCCGAAGTCCACCTCCTTGGGCGCAGCCCGCGGCGCCACCATGTAGGGCCCGAAGCGGTCCCCAACCTCCATCCTCTTCTTGGCCCAGACGCCCAGGCCCGCGCCCGGAATGGAGGACTCCCGCAGCTCGAAGTCCGGGGGGATGGGGATGTCCTCCGGGATGTAGACCGGCGCCTCGTAGGGCGAGCCCTCCTTGGGCGTGAAGTCCTCGCTGGTGGGGAAGGGGGAGGCCGGCCCCGTGGGGATGGGGGACATGATGCTGTCCTCCGTCTCGTCCTCTGCGCTCTCGCCCGCCAGCAGGTCGGGGTCCGGCTCGTACATATTATTTACAATGTCGCCGTCACCTGAGGGAGAGAAGGCAGCAGCGTCAGGCTGGGCGGCACACCTGGCCTATGAGTGATGCTCAGGGACCGGCCGGGACCAGGGCGGGGTGGGCCCCAGGGTGTCCTGAGGCCCTGCAGTCCCCGGCCGTTGCACACCTGCAGCAGAGAAGCAGCCCTCGCCCCTGTGACAGGTGCCAGGATGGCCCCCCTCCGGCTCCTCCAGGAACCGCGTCCTCCGCACCGCCCCCACGGCCTGCACAGGACCGAGACTCCATAGCCCATTTTGCTTCAGGAGAGCGGAGGTAGGAACTGCCCCATCCACAAGTGGGACCCCAACCCCCGGGACACTCTGGGCCATGGGGTGGGACCCCTAGGACCCGGGAAGTTCCCGTGATGGCCGCATGGCAGGTGAGGACAGAGGCCCGCTGCCATCATGAACGTGGGCACGTTATCCACAATTCCCAGGTGCCCACCCGCAGGAGAAGGAGGCAGGCACACGACCCCACACACACACAGTGGAGTATTACACAGCCACGAACAGGACCAGTTGCTGCCATGCAGGCAAGCCCTGCGGACATCACGCTGAGTGGGAGAACCAAACACCAAAGGCCACGCATCCCATGATTCTATGTCCAAGGCGTGCGCAGAGCAGGTAAACCCCCCGAGGCGGGGGAAGGGACTAGAGGGTGGGCGCGGGGTCTCTCCTGGGGGAAGGGAACACCCTGGGACTAGACAGAGGTGGCGGCTGCTCAGCACCGTGAATGTGCCAAATGCTGAATTGTTCTCTTCAAAGGCAGCTAATTTTTCATGTCACTTGAATGTCACCGAAATAGAATTTTAAAAGTCAGAGGAGGTGGGGGGTGGAGGGGAGGGGCGGAGGGCTGCTAGCCCTCTCCAGCCTGCTGACCTCTGTCCAGAGGTTCCCGCCTGCACCTGCCTCTGGAGAACCTGTGAGAGTGACCCGGCCTCGGCGGTCACTTGGACCCGTGTCCCCAGGCCCCACCCTGTTCCCTGACAGACATCAGCGGGTGAAGCCCGAGTCTCCACGGAGACAGGACGTTTAAGTGCCAGAAAAATGACTCTGGGTCCCTCACGCTGGTTGCAAACCGATCAGGGGGAGAAGGAACAAAAGGTTTTCTTCCCAGAGACACCAACGTCTTCAAGGCGAAAAACGAGAGTTTCAGGGACAACACTTACTTAGCAGCATTCACAGAACCCCTTGTGAGTGGTCAGCGGCCTTTCCAAGAGGCTGTGGAGACCAGCGGCGGAGACCCTCCGCCCCAGGACCCGACGCTTAGGTCTGAAGCGCCCCCAGCCCCCCAGCCGCCAGCAGGGGAAGCACTGAATGAGAATCACTGGGGGCCGGGCACCTCGCACAGTCAGTCTCATCCCGCGTGTCCCAACCCCTGGAGGGCACGGTGCTCGCCCTCCGGACTGCCAGGAGCGAGTGGGACCCCTGTGCCACTGCCCGCGTGTGCGTCGTGGGGCTCTTTCTGGAGGGGGTTGATTTTCTGTTTGAATCCTGCTTCCCAGAACATGTCACCTGCTGGAGGAGAAGCGGCACTTGATGGGCATGTTGCACTTGCAGGCGGAGCACACAGGTCAGGAGCGTATGTGGGGTTCCCTGCTGATGGGGGGGGTGCTTGGACCTCTGCCCCACCCATAGGATACCCCAAACCTCCCTCCTGCTG
Source organism: Noctilio leporinus (assembly GCA_004026585.1). NCBI lineage: Eukaryota > Metazoa > Chordata > Mammalia > Chiroptera > Noctilionidae > Noctilio > Noctilio leporinus. Next base: position 346,668 of record PVIW01000636.1, read on the forward strand.
CCCTCTGAGCTCTTCTTGCAGAGCTGGGGACAGCAGGCCTGATGACCGACCGTGCCCGGATCGAGAGACTGTCCTTCACCATCAGGGGCCCGGGGGCCTGGGAGGGGTGGGCCCCGGCAGGAGCCCCCTGCCCCAGGCTGTGCAGGCGTCTGCCCTGGCTCCCAGCCTGCCACTCGGCCTCCGTGACCACTGGGGTGTTTCCCCGACTCTCACAGGTCGGAACACACAGCCAAGAACTCAAGCTTTTTATGACTTTGGGAACCAGCGACAGTGAGTTCTTTACCAGTCAGGACACCGCAGCCCCTCACTGGGGTTTTGCCGTAGTCCCGGCAGGAGGGAGGGGGTCCTGATGGAGCCCATCATTCCTAAAATTCTTCTGGGAGACCTACCAAGATAATGAAAGCAGGAGGAGAGGGTGGGCTGGCACAGGAGGGGCCAGAGCCTGGATGGTGGCAAGCCCCTGAGCGGTCCTGAGCCGTGGCTTTGGAGCTCAGGACATGGGCGCTGGTGGCAGGCGCTGGGTCCAGCCAGAGCGTCGTGTTCTTGAGAAACAAAAGGCCAAAACCCAGTTTAGAGGGAGACGCATCACTTGCTGGTCAGCCCATGTACTGGGGTCATTTGGTCTCATAAATGCATCAGAGAAGCCCAGCGGCCCCCCTGGCCCAGGACCTACTCCGACCCGAATGCTGCAGGCTAAAGCCCCAGGTCAGAAGGAAGATACATTGTATCCACAGGTTGTATCCTTATCCACCAGCCTCAGAGACTGGAGGTCCAGGCTAAAGCCCCAGGTCAGAAGGAAGATACATTGTATCCACGGATTGTATCCTTATCCACCATCCTCAGAGACTGGAGATCCAGGCTAAAGCCCCAGGTCAGAAGGAGGATACATTGTATCCACAGATTGTATCCTCATCCCGCCCTCACCCTCCTAGCCGAGTTCTGCAACCTGTTAGCAGTGGAGACCCACCGAGGACACGCAGGGGGTCTTCCCCTCTCATAGCCCCACCCTGAGCAAAGAGCAGCTGCTGTGAAAAGCCACAGGCCTTTATCCCCTGGCACACAGTGGGGGTGCCACCCTCAGTGCTGAGTGTGCCCGAGAACACACCTGATTCCTCTCGGTCTCAGGTGCCTCCTCCTGGCCAGCAACCCCCTGCCCCAAGTCCGGCTCAACGCTGAAAGGATGTACGGACACTTCAGGCTGTTCATCTTCCTCGACGCCTTACGCCCAACACGGACGCTGGTGACGGGCCAGGCTGCCACGGGGGAGGCCACAAGGTGCCCAGTGCTCTACGTGGGGGCAAGTCCCCAAAAGCTGCACCCTCCCCACCTCCCTCATGACTGCCCATCAGGTGATCATCTCAGTGTCAGAGGCCGACCCTCCGGTGGGCACTACCCACTCCCCAAATGGGGAGGAACAAGTCACTGGAAGAGTGGGGTGCCCAGAAACAGCGTGTGGGACCCGTAGCAGCCCGGGAACTGGGTTGGCTATCGGAGCTCGGTGAGGGGGATGGTGGGCAGTGCGCCTCCCCCAGGCCCCTCGGGTCAGCCGTGGCCCCTCGACCTTCGCCCGCCCGCTCCCTGTGGAGCTGGGGAGGCACAGCCCCGCTCACGGGCTGGAAGGGTCCATGAGGGGAAACTGTCCCCGCCCTGCCCCCCGCCACGGAACCAGCCCCGCAAGTCCCCACCTTTCTCGGACCCTGAGCTGGAGAAACCGGCCCCGTGGTCATCCTCACCGGACGTGGCCAGGCCGCGGGAGCTGACCTTTTCTCCCTGTAAATTCGGACACACACGGCCTCCCGGGGGGGTGGGCGGACAGGCCAGGGCTCTGCTGGCCCCTGAACACCCTGGGCTGGACATTGTCACAGGCTTCCTCCCCACCGACCTGACACTCTGACGCAACCCCCGCCGGACCCCCTGAGGCAGAGGGGTGGCCACGGGGCGGGAGCGTTCCCCGCGGATCCTGCACCCAGTGGCCTCCGCACCCCGGGAACTCAGGGCCGGGCCTCTCAAACGGGTGACAGCTCCTTGCGGGAGGCCTGCTGGTCCACTCGGCAAAGCCACTTCCCTCAGGGGCAACGAGGGGGCTGCGGGCCCATCAAAGGGGTCAATCAGCTGGACACGCCGCAACCTTGACTGGAAGCTCGTCCAGTCCACGGCCCCTGTCTGGAGCAGCCCCGACGGGCGCAGGGGACAACGGCCAACCTGAGGCCTCCCTGGGGACGAGACCAGCTGGTGTGGTGTCCAGCTGTGGGCCCGGCCAAGGTGCCCAGAGGGCTGCGCACCCAGAGGTGGACCCCGCGCCCCCGCCAGCAGACGGCAGCCCCGGCACCTCCCGGGGAAGCTCCGGAAGCCAACGCCGCGAGGTTCCAGAGGCGAAGGGCCCGGCCGTGCGATGCTTTGGGAATGGTTCACCCCTCCACCCCGGGGGACCTCGGAGTGGGGTCCCCTGGACATCGGCACCTGTGGCCCCCACCCAGCACTGGGGGAACTGCAGCTCCCCACCCGGGTCTGCTCCACCTGAGCACCAGGCGGCCGGGGCCCACACGGGCCCTCGGGAGCGACAGCTGTCCTGTGGGTCTGCGCCAGCTCCCCCCGCCCCCCCGCAAGGACTTGGCAGATTTGCCACTTCGCAGAGGGAACCGACCGCCGTCAGCCCACTGCTCGGGACCTGGTTGCTTCGCCGAGGTCGGGCCTCCGCTTCCTGCTCATCGGAAGCACTTAGAGAGCGACTCTCGTTCCGGAAGTCGCGGCCCCAGTCGCGCAGCACCACAGACGGCAGGTTCCCTCGGGTCTCCCCAGGGTGGGGTTCACGGCCCCTCACCCCGCCTGCAGGCCGCCTGCCCCCAGAAGCATCCACCCGAGAGCCCCTGAGTGGCACTTTCATCACCGTTTCTGTGGGTGAAACAGGACCCAGGCTGTGACTGGGTCCCCCAGCGTCCCCCCTCGCCAGCCTGACTCCCGGGGAGAGGCCACATGACACCCAGGGACTGGCAGGCGGTGTCCAGGAAAGCCGGGCCGGGCTGGGCTCCCACGTCCAGTTTCAACTGAAACCTGCCGCACAGAGACTGGCAGGAACAGTGGGCCCAGGGCCTCCTGGACGTGTCCCCTCCCTGGGCCTGAGGTTCCCATCACAGCAACCGTCAGCAAGGACCTCAGACCAGGAGGGGCAGGCTGGGGCGCAGGGCACCGCTCCCCAAAGGCCAGCTCAAGGTTCTGGCGCCAAGGGTGCTGTTACATTCCACGAGGCCTGTCCGTTAAGGCACCATTCAGTCCAGCTCCGTTCAGTGTATAAAAAGAACGTGGCGGCAGAGGTGAGGCAACGTGGGGAACAGACAATACCCGGGACATCGGGAAGCAAGATGCCTGGCCGGCCCCGGGGCCGTTCCAGCCTGAGCCACCCAGGGGTGACTAAGAAGGCGACTGGGTGATGGTGGGCGGGCCTGGGCGGACGCTAACTCCTCTGTCCTGCGGGTTGGAGCCACAAGCAAAGCCAGCTTGTCCGCGGAGTCCTCGTGGGCTGCCTGGTGGGGGCTGGGCCACGCTGCCAGCACAGGTGTTGATCGGGGTGTCACAGAGGCCCCGGAGGAGGGAGGGGGTGAGCCCCCTAACCTCAGGGAAGCTCAGGGCCGCACAGCAGGACGGGCTGTTTAGTCCTGACTCTGGATCTCAGGCACCACACGGTACAGCCCCAGCATCCTCACTGCGGTGGGACAACACCTGGAAAGGGGCCCAGCACTTTGAGGTGGCCTTTCTCCTGTCCCACAGAAGACACAGGAGGTGGGGGTACCAGCAGAGGGCTGGGTGGGTGGATGGGTCGCTGGGTGGACAGACAGGTCAGTGGATGGAAGGGTGGACACAAGGACAATACTGAGGGCAACTCTGAGTGGAGGAAGTTGAGGGCAGGAATCCTTACCTCCAGTTCCTGACGTTGCCTCCCTGCGGATTAGCCCCACTAACGTGGCCCCCTCATTTTTGCACCCCCAGACTATGACCCCCCAGAACGGACCGGGCAAGCCCAGGTGTTCCTCAGATTCGCCGCTCAGAGTGCTGGTGTCGGCTGCGCCAGGACCACCCTCCCTTCAGCCACGCGGATGGTGCCACTCCGGCCGCGGGGGCAGGTCTGCCACTCGAAGGTTCAGCCACAGCCCGGCCTCTCGCTGAGCAGCTGGGACTTTGCTTCACCACCTTCTGACGGGTCTTTTCCCTCTCAAACTGCGCAACGAAGCCTGCGGGGCTCCGGGCCCCCAGAGACCCCAACACACCCCCTGCCCGAGACCCTGCAAGTCCACACGAGCTGTGACCATCACGAGGACTCGCGCCTGCTGCCCTGGGAGGGACGAGAGGGGCCCTCAGGCCGGCTGGGGCCACGAGAGCCACTGGATGACCTTACACTGACCATTCCCGTGCTGCTACGTTGACCCCAGACAAGGGGCACCCTGTCTTTGAAGGAGGGGCCCCACCCCCACCCCCAGAAACCGTCGGTGGGGGACGGAACCAGGCGCTAACAGTCATGTTGCCGCTGCTGTTGCTGTGGCTTCAGCCCCGCCACCTCTCCCCCAGGCCCCGCCCTGCCTGCAGGACAAGGACAAGCAGTCTGGCCCCAGGTCAGTGCGCAGCCACGGTGCCCGACACCCACTGCCTGTGTGGCCCCCTCGGGGCCCCGGGCCTGCGCTCATCAGCACCCCGCCCAGCAGCCTCCAGCCAGGCCGGGGGGTCCCTGCCTGCTGCCTCGAACACCGCAGAGTAATAGCTCTGAGAAGACGTTTCTGCAGACACGCTAAATATTAATAATAATCCATCGCTGTTTCGGTCCCCACCCCACGCCGGGGCCTTGCCTGCAGGGACCAGGAGCCCAGCTGCGGGGCGGATGGCGCGGGATGCGGTGGGGGCCTGGGGGACGGGGAGGCGCACTCGGGCCTCTGACCCCGCACAGCCTGTCCGGGCCTCTCCTGCCAGGGCCCCGGTGGAGGGCCTCCCGCCCTCCCCCCTGACAAGATGCCCCTGCTGGGCCTGGCCACTGTCACACGCATGTGCTTGGGACACGTTCCTAACACCAAGCTGGCAAGACAGCCCACCGTGCTGCCTCCTTTGGAGCTGAAGGAAGTGAGGTCAGATGACTGTAACTTGTCCGGGGCCAGAGCGGACGGGGGCCTCCTGCCACCCGGGGGCCCCAAGACTGCTGTGGGTTGAACTGTGTGGCTCCCCTCTCCCATGTGCACTGTGCCCGGACTGCTGGCAGCTGGGAGGCCTGCGAGGGACACAGGTTGCTGCAGGGGTGGCCGGTCAGGTGAGGCCGTTAGGGTGGGCTTGGATTCAGGGCCTCTGGGGTCCTGAGAGCCCGGCGGGAGGGCTCTGAGCACCACAGACGCAGCCTGGGGGTCCCCACCACTCACAGGCCCCCACTGGGAGCCCCCACCTGCCCCTCTCAGCCCAGTCATGGTGTGATGAAGCAGGTTGAGGATCTACCCATTTCACAGAGGCAAAAACGGAGGCACAAAGCCAGCAAAGGCTCCGTGGGGCCAGAGAGCAGCCCCTCAGAGCCTGGGGTGAGTCCCCACTGTCCACGGGCGGCTCTGCCTGCACCTGAGCCTGGCGGAGCCCCCGGAGCCCCCTGCGGACCCTCACGCCTCCCCGCGCCTGCGTCCCTGTCCACGGCACTGGCGCGGGGCCGTGTGGGCTCCGACCGACAGCCCAGCCCACCTGGCCCCTGCTTAAAGCCGGAGCATTATTCTAAGACGATTACTTATCCGCGCAATGCTCCGGGGACGGCCGCGTTCCTATTTCAGGCCGGTCCCCATTTCCTCCCGCTTCCATCGCCCCGGGCAGGCGATGCCACTGTAATTTTTATCAAGCTTGTTCCTGGTGAAAAGCCTCTTTGTTTCAGAGAGATGTGATTTGGCCTTTCTCCCCTCTCCTTTATTCCTTGGTTAATATACCACTTCCCCGAGCCCCGGGGGCAGCGAGGTGGCCATGATCGCTCAAATCGCGCTGTTTCCCTTCTAAATCACAGCGACCCTCGCAGGCCCCGTGCGGCTGGCGGCCACGCAGGGGTGCCCTCCAGGACCCTCCCCGCGCCAGTGGGGCCCGGCCCCCCAAGCCCCCGTGAATGCTGGGGAGGCAGCTCCAGACACCTGCTCTGTCCTCCTATGTGGCAACTCCGAACGGTGCTTTTAAAAAAATTGTGGTAAAAGACACAGAACGTAAAAGTCACCATCTTTAAGGTGCCGGCCTGCAAACCCAAAGGGTTCGATTCCCCAGCCAGGGCTCATGACCAGGTTGCAGGCCAGCTCTGTAGCTGGAGGCAGGTGAAAGGCAACCATACATGGATGTCTCTCTCCCTCTCTGCCTCTCTCCCGTCCCCTCTCTCGAGAAATAATAAATAAAATCTTTAAAAAAAAAAAAAAAAAAGTCGCCATCTTAACCACTGCCGGGGCAGCTCAATGGCTGTAAGCACTTCAGACCTTTCTCCCCGTCGGAGCTGCACCACCGTCCCCATGAGACACCCCACCCGCCCCCAGCCCTGCACCGCCCCCTCCTCCCTCCTCCCCCAACCTCCCGGGAGTGGAGTCTCAGAGCCTCTTCAGCATCTGGCTTGTCACCCAGCAGGACGTCCTAAAGGTTCATCCACGTTGTAGCAGGTGTAGGAGCTTCCGTCCTTTCTGGGCCTGAGTAACATCCCCCGGCCGGCACACGCCACACCACGTCTTGTTGGCCCATCCAGGGACATTTTTGCCTTGGGGGCAACACTGTTCTGGACCCTGTAGGGTCCACAGAAAAAGGGGTCTCAGGCCGCCCCTCCGGCCTGGGACAAGGCTCCGTCCTCAGCCTCCGGTCCCCACCCTGTCCCCACCCTGTCCCCAGACTGGAGCTCACCGCCCCGGCCCCCAACAAGCACAGCAGGCTCTCCTCCTGGTTTCCCCACAGGGGCCCTCGGGACCTCAGCGCCCCACTCTGTAAAAGAGGGGTGTACCCAGCCTGAACACTAAGAGGTTTGATGTCACAGGGCACCAGTGTGGGGGACCCTGTTCCTGGCACTGTCCTTGTGTGATTGTCTAGTAGCCCCTACACCATCCCCAACAAGCATCCCCTGGACCCCCACACCCACAGGCACCGTGGGAACTGCAAGGACCCCGGTCTGCTGAAGGGGAGCCCCTGCACGTGGGGCACGGGGCCCTGGAGGGCCCAGCTGCGGGTCAGGGACATTGGAGGCCCCCATCCAAGCTGGGCTTTGGGAGGCCCCCCTCTGTGCCCCAGAAACCACAGCTGCCTCCCCTGATGGAGGGTCCTGGGTCCCTCCCTGATCAGCCGTTTGCTGAGGCCTCCAGGCCAAGGGCCCTGGGGAACCCAGAGGGACATGGGCTCGTACCGGCCAGGGCTCAGCAGCCCCTCAGCACAGGGCGAGGTTGGGGGGGAAGGGACCCCTAACACCCACAAACACAGTGTCTGCAAACTCAGAGGCTAACGTGGGGTGCACGGGGATGGGCCCAGCAGGGGCTGTCACCTGCCCCAGGCAGCTGTGCCTGCTTGCTGTGGGCCCCCCGGGTGCAGAGGGCTTGCGGGGTGAGGCCGAGACCCCAGGAGCTGCCCGACCTGGGGGCCACGTGCCCGGGGAAGAGATAAGCCGAGCTGGGCTCTCGGAGGGGCTCCGCCTGCTCTCCCAGGCTGCCCAGGCAGCGGTCGGGGAGGAAAGGGTTAACGCTGAGCAAACACCCACCAAACTATTTATAGGCAGATCTATCTCTCCAGTCCCTGCACACGGGCCTGTGGCCGCCATTCCAGGCCGGAGCAAGTCACACAAGTAAACAAACGTGTCCCCAAAATAAAAGTCTCAGAGGAAGAGAGTAGACCGGAGCACCTGCCCCTCGCCCACAACGCCTGGTCTCCCTGGGGTGGCTGTGAGGACAGGTGGCTGTCCTGGGGAGCCCCCCAAGGTTTGGAGGTGAAGCCCTTGGCTCCCAGACAGTCCGAGGTGTGGCCTCTGTCGGGCACAGGGTGGGCTTTGTGCTCCCGGGGGCTCCGGCTTCTCAGAGTGACAACTGGGCGTTGGCACTGGGAAGAGCAGAGGGGTCACTGTGGCCACCTGCCTCGGGGCTGGGGATGGGCGGCAGTGGCAGGAGCAGGTCCATCCACCTGAAGGCCAGCTGGTTCCCTGCCCGAGCCCCCAGCCAGGGCCCCTCTGCAGCCAGAACTGGCGCTCCAATCACCCCTGTACTGCTCAGGAAAGCAGTGCCTTCCTGCATTCTTGGGGGGCTGGGAAGAGTCTCCCCGAGTTGCTGCCAGTCACCTGTTCCCCGTGCTGCCCAGAAAACAGAGACATAGACCAGGGGATGAGCAAAAGCTGGGCACCCCCCTGATCCTCTGGGCCTCGCCCCTGCAGGCCTGGGGGGCTGCCAGCACCCCCACCGCAGAGCAGCCTCCAGCTGCGGCCGCGGCTGCCAGGCCCCTCCGGGCCTCAGGCCCCTCCGGCCCTAATGAAGACGTTCATAGTTCTAACCATCAAATCAAGTGCTTGACTGGGCTGGGCTCCCTCCCTGCTCCGCCAGCCGCAGCTTCATTTAGCAGGCCAGTGGCGAGAGGAAAAAAAGAGAGAGAGAAAAAAATTCATTAATTTTTATTAACAGGGAGAGCCATTTGTTCCCTGTGACAATATTTGACTTGTCGAAATGATTTTCACCTCTGCCATGAGGTGGGCGCGCCCCACATACATCACCCGATTACTCCGCGCGGCCGGCGCAGTCATTAGGCAGTGAATTAACGGCGGTCCCGGGCCCTATTAATCACCCTGACAAAGGCGTTAGCTCGCCACTGACCCCAGTACAGGCCCGGCCCGGCCGCCAGAGGGGAGGCCCTCGGAGTCCAGCTCCGGCTCCTTCCCTTCCTTCACCCCAGATCCTGACGCCGCCGGCCAGAGGGTGGGTGTCCCGGGCTCCCTGGTTTCTTCGCGGTAGCCTGACTTGGACTCACTTCCTGTCGGGGTGGTGGCTGACACCCACCTGCCGGGACGTTCACACCAATAGCCCTATTTGTTCCCAGGACACAACTACAGGGCGAGGCCCACTGTCATCCCATTTCATGGATCAGGAAACTGAGGCACGAAGATGCCAGGACCTGGCCCAGGTTTTAATCCAGGGAGGGGCGGTGTCTGGGCTCCCCGACGTTCTGCAACGTCCCAGAAAGCTGCTGGGGGCCGAGGTGGCCCAGGTCACGGTGTCCCCTCTGGCTCCCGATCCACAGTGAACCCCTGGACAACGCAGGTGTGACTGGCCCAGGCCCACCTCCGGGCGGGGTTTTCCCGGTGAGTTTCTCGCCACCATGATGCCATCGCACGAAGGCACCGGCCCCACGAGGCAAACCCGCCGTGGCTTCCTCCAGGTCGACGGCCAAACTGTCATCACGCCTGTAACTCAGCACGCGTGTCTTTTCACGCAGCCTCTCCTGGTCCAGGTCTGGTGTCCGTGCGCAGCGCGTGTGCCCTGCACAACGGCAGTGACCAAAGGCTGACCGACACCGTGTCTCCCAAACGGTCAGCCTGTATCCCACGCCAGAAACACGCGTTCCCTTCCCTACAGCAGCTGACGTGGCTGTAAGCACACAGCACGCGACACGGACGACACGCACGCGTGTGTTCACCGGCTGTTCGTGACAACGGCTGGGCTTCCTGTCCGCAGGAGGCGTCAGCAGCCACGTTCCGGGGGCTCAAGAGTTACGCGCAGAGTTTCAGCCTCACGGGGCTCAGCCCCCACCGACCCCGCGTTGTCCAAGGGTCACGCGTGCTTTCTCACCCGGCAGGATCTGAGCAGCAAGGCTAAGTACCCGGCATTTGGAAACCTGACTTTCCGGACGTTTCTTTTCTCCTGAGCAGGAAGCCCTGTCACCCAGTCCCTGTGAGCCCCACTCAGCGTCCGGGATGACCCCAACTCAGGAAGGAAGGGGTCAGGGTCCCCACCCGCTGGACACAGACCAGTTCTAGGGATTCCGTCTGACCGGAGGAGCCCACCTGTGGGACCCTGACCACGGGCCGCAGCCCCGCCTCCCCAACATGGTCTCACTCCGGGTGCGGGAGCCTGAGGGGCCACCGCTGGGCCGCACAGCCACACCGGGACCCTCGGGTCACGGAGCTGCTCTGAGCCGGGTCTTTCCAGGGCGGCAAGCGACAGGGCCACCTTGTGAACCAGTGACAGGTCATGTGCAGAGCACTTGACGCGGGACCGGCAGGTGGCAGGTAGCCCCCTACCCCTCGGTCCCCATACCGCTGCAGCCACTTCTGCACATTAGCCCAATGACTCATCTTCACGTTGGAAACCAATTTCTTCCCGTTAACCCAGGCGTCAGGCTGGTCTGAGGAGGAGTGTGAAAGTGGGGGCGGGGCGGGCACCGATCCCACCCCTGTGTCTTCTTTCTCTGGACTCCTCATTGTTGATGCCTCAACACACCCCGCAATTTTCCTCACTAATGACTCATTCATGAGGCTCCGCAATCTTCCCACCTGTTCTTTTCATCACGGTGGTGGTGGTGGCGATGGTGGAAGTAGCCACATGCCACGTAGGTAGCTCTGGGACCAGCCCCGAGGATTGGGTGGCCGGGTGCGGGCTGCCCCCCAGGCTCCGCCAGGGGTTCACGGTGCGACCCTGTGGTGAGCAGCACCCCAACCCTACGTCCAGGGCCTGAACCTGAGACCTGGGCCTCCGCTGGGCTCTGCTGCTTGGCCGGCTGGCTGCGAGGGTCCCTTGCAGGAACTTGAGCGCCAGCGGCCACGGGAGGCCTCTGCGAGTCTCCTCCTCCTCGTTTTCCCTGGGGTGCACCTTCCTCGAGCACCCTCTCCAGCGGCTGCGGGTGGCGGTATAGTTCGGGGTAGACCACCGGGCCATCGCCCTTCCGAGGGGGCGGCAGGAGAAGGGCGTGGAGGGCCGGGGTCAGCCGCATGCTCGCATCCTGTGCGTGTGTTCCGGCCGGTGCTTGGGGCCTCTGAGCCTTGGGGTGGCGTTGCCACTTCTCAGGGCCCCCTCGAGGGTGCGGCGTACCCATTCGCAGCCCACCTGCAGGCCTGGTGAGGGTCCCACCTCACGGGTGGCCCTGAGGCGGCTCCCGCCAGAGGCTCAGGTAGGGCCTGGCCACGCTAGGGACTCGGGTTCCTGGAGAAAAGCAGGGGGCTCTTGCCTGCAGGCACTTCCCCTCCTACCTCGACAGTCACGGGGCGCCGGTGGAGCAGCCACCACGGCTGCCGCCCTGCGGGGACCCCACTTAGCAGGAGCCCAAACACAGCAGCTTACGAGGCAGGGGCCCTTAGCAGTGATTTTGAACCAGGTCCCCCCACCCCCTGGGGACTCAACCCCCTTCCGAGAATGACCACAGCCACTCAGATAACGCCGCGTGTCCCCACCGTGACACACCTGGCGTGGAGCCCTGGGGGCACCTGTGCCCAGTCACCTCCTCACGGGCTCCTCAGAGCTGTTCCTCGTAACCCGCCCCCATGAGTGCAAGTTTCTGCAGTGGAAGAGCCGGGTTTGGAAATCCATGATTTCCTGGCAGTTACCGAATTTCAGCCAAACGGGAAGGTGAGCTCCCCATCTGGGCTCCGGCCCACATGCAGGGAGCCCCCCACCCCCGAGCCCGGGGGGGTGCTCACACAGAGCTGGCCTGCCTGTGAGCCGGGCCCCCTCCGGGAAAAGCCGAGCCTGGAGGGGTCCCGGAGGGTCTTCTATGGATGCCAATGGGCCCCCAACCACGCCTGAGTGTTTCCTCAGAGCCGGGCACCCGGCACAGGGGCACCCCCTCCCCATGGTGTCCAGGCGCAGGATGGTGGGAGGCCTCAGAAGGCAGGGGGCCCACCCACTCGCTCAAAACACTTGGGGAGGCGGGGCTGCCCAGAGGCAGGTGGCCCGTGTAGCCCTGCCTATTTGGGGGAGAAGGTGGGTGCCCTGGGGCCTCAGCCCATTACCCACCCCCACCCCCACCCTTCGGAATTGCTTCCACGGAGTCTTACCCGGTCAGCAGCCGGGCCGTGTGCACCGGTGCCCCCGGAACGCGGCCGTCAGTGACCTCATTTCTCCTGACAGTCACCTCCGGGCCCGGGGCCCTCTCAGGCCAGCCGCCTGCCTCCCGCACTTAAGTACCAATCCCTCACACACCCCGTCCTCCGCCCGGCGCTCAGCGGGCCTCGTGGGAGCGCGCACCCTCCGACCCGGCCGGGCTCGCGGGGAGGGGTGCCCGGGGCAGGCGGGCGCGCGTTCCACGGCGGATCCGAAGTCTGTCTCCCCAGCTCAGCAGCCGGCTTTACGGCCCCCGGGGTGGGAACGTCGTCCGGAAGCTGCCACCTGACCTCCACCCCGTTTCTAAAAATCAGAAACCAGGAAGGGAGCGCCTTCCCTGGGAAAACTCCGTCTTCTTGAAAGGCCAATCCCCCCGTCTGCCAGCCCAGGACAGCCTAAAATTATGCTAAATCGCTTTTCTACCCTTAGAAAACCACGAAACAGAAGGATCTCCTGTGTTTATCACACGTTATACTTAAGCGGTTGGCCGGACGTCAGAGCCGTGCAGAACCTGGGGCGCAGCCTGTGGCCTGCGGAAGCCACGGTGGCGGGGGACGGCCAGCGGGTCCCGGAGCCGCAGACGGTCCGCACCCTCTGGTTGCTTCAGGGGGACGGCGAGGCTGGCTGCACGGAAAGCAGGGGGGTGTCCCAGCACCCTCGGGTGGCAGGGGCCACCGACTGGGTGGGCAGACCTGTTCCCCAAGGTGCCCTAGCAAGGACAGCGCCGTGTGGGAGTTGCTTGGCCGCTACCTGCTGTTGTGGGCTAGACTGTGCCCCCAACACGTTTCGTTCACTGAAGTCCCCCCAGGGCCTGCGAATGTGACCTCATCTGGGAACTGGGGCTGCAGATGAGCTGGTGGGAATGAGGTCATTAGGTGGGTCCCTAATCCCACAGGACCGGGTCCTTATAAAAGGGACGTTTGGACGCAGACACACGCAGGGGGAACGCCTGGTGAGGCCGGGGCAGACGGGGCTGAGGGGTCTACAAGCCGGGGGCACCCAGGAGGCCAGCACCCGCCAGGAGCGGGGTGGGGGGCAGGTTTACCCTCCTGGCCTCGGGGGGACCAGCCCTGCCACACCCGGACCTCGGGCTGCAGCTCCGGAACTGGGAGCGACCAGATGTCTGTTGGAGCCTAAACCCTCGGGCAGGGCACCAATCCCTTTCCTTTCACTGACAGATTTCCCCTCCCAGCTTCGTACTGAGGACGCACGATGTGCGAGACTGTCAGAGGGGCTCGTTCAGGCCATCGGGTGGCCCCCCCGCCTGGACACAGGGTGGTGCTAGGTGAGCACCCAGGTGGTTCCCGAAGAGCGAACGTCTCTTATACACACCTGGGCCTCAGGGGTAGGTGCTGGGCCCCCCGCTCGCACCCCAGTCCCTAAAACATCCACGAAACTGCTCGCAGATCCCCAGATCCTGCCGCCACATTCGGACCCCGCGTATCCACCCTTGCCTCTGACCCTGTTTCTGCCTGGGCGTCTGAGACTGTCCTTCCCCGTCCCTTCCAATGGCACCGGAGCAACGTTGGAGGACAGCAGAGCCCCGGCCGGCCTGCCGCACGGCCGGTCCCCTGCGCCCCTCCTCTCAGCGCGGCTGTGGTGGGCGCACGTGCTCCCCAGGGGCGCACTTGTCCCGGGTGATTCACGTCCCCGGGGCAGGGACATTTCTGTTCCCAGAGGCATGTCGCAAAACCAGGCTAAACAGAGAGCCAGGGGTCCCCCGCCACGCGGCCACACCGAGACCCCCCAGCTTCGCACCCCCGTTGCTTCCCTGGAGAAGCCTCCCCGCCGGAGGTCACCAGCGGAAGCCCACGAAGATGACAGAACAGAACAGGGGCGCCAGGGCCCGGGTCAGGGCCTCGTGGGGACAGCGTTTGGGTCCGAGGCAGAGAAACGGTTTCAGGGGGTGATGGTCACACACCAGGCAAACAATCCTATGCCGCTGAGCCATGGGCACCCGAGAGCTCCATGTGACAAATATCACGATGCTCCTTTTAAGTGGAGAACAAACCCGTTCTCGGGGGGACGCTAGGGCACCGCGCGGCTGCCTCGCGGTCGGTGACAAATCCAACGCAACCGGACTTTCCCCGGACGGCAGGGCGTTCACCCCACGTGACCGACCGTGGGGCCTGGGGGACCAACAGGGAGGCTCGGGGACACGGGCCGCGTTTTTCCGGAGCCGGAATCTGGACGGCAGGGTGACTGGGACAAGTCCACCTGCCTGCAAAGCGCGGGGACAAAGTGCCTCCCAGGCGAGGGGACTGGGCCGTGTCACTCGGAGCCACGCACAGGGCTTGGCCCAGTGAAGCAATTTAAAGACCTAATTGTCCCCATGTCTTTCGTTAACGGTCCCGGGCGCCTGGGAGACCTCACGGGGCACCCGGTGACAGCCCGAGCGGCCCGACATGGTTGACCTGTGCCACCGCCGTGACCCGAGGGCGGCAGGACTTGGAGTTGTCAGGCAGCGGCTCACGCCCGGCGCTGTGGCTGGCGATGTCCAGAACAGACGCGGTGGGAGCCACCTCTGCGGACCCGCTCTGCTGGCAGCCCTGGAGCAGGGACACTTCATTGTGCAGCCGCTTGCTGGCAGGACGCCCTGCCTCGTCCTGCGGCCGCCAGCATGATAATGAGACAGTTTCTATGGAAATGAGCTTATAACTATTCATTCTCTCCCCATTCCCGACCCATCCACAAAGAGGTTTTCCAAAATGACCCCCGTTTTCCTACCCCCAACATGTCCTCACGCCATCGCCGGCGCGCTAATCAGGCCAGGAGAAAGGAGGGAGGAAATGCCATCCTTTGAGGAGATGTGGGAAAGCCCCCGGCCGGTGCGGCTCCGCCGCTGTGACCGGAAAACAAAGCAGCCTCTCGGGCCCGGGGGCCAAGTTGCCGGTGAACTTCTCCGGCGCTTTCCAGCGGGTTCTGCGGGGGCCGCTGAGGTCGGAGGCGCTGCCGGGCCATCTCCGGAGAAACCCGGACGCCCGCGTGTCCCGCCGGAACGTTCGGGGCTGGCGGCCCTCCTGCTCTCCTTGAGCCTCTGTCCCTACGCTGCGCTTCTTCTCCTTTGAGGGTCTCAGGACAGAGGGGCACAGCCTCCCCAAGGGACGGGGAAAGCAAATAAAGAGAAGCCGCAAATCCACGGGGTGCGGGCAGCATGTTGGCCCCAACCCCTCTCCCTTCCTGGCTGTGTGGTCTCGGCAGGGCTCCTGCCCTCTCTGAGCCTCTAGCCTTCCTGCTAGTGGAGGTGAGAGGGTTAAACGGTGCCCTTCCCGCCGCGTCCTCAGCGTGCACCTCCATGGGGGTCTTGTGGCACTCGCTGGGGGCTGGCGGTCACCTGGGGCTCAGGCTCTGGGACCCGGACTGGGATGGATGCCCTGATCCTGGCTCCGTCCCGAACGGGGGCCCTGCTCGCTGCTTGGGCCTGGGCGTCCTCTGTCCTCTTTCCCTGGATGGGGCGGGGGGTCCTCTCCCCTTCATGTTGTCCAAGATGCCCAGCGGCTGCTGCGCACACGGTAGTCACTCCATGAAAGCTGAGATCATGGGTTGGGAGGGCACATGGGATGTGGAGTCTCAGGACGACCCCATCAGCCAATGAGACTCACAGGGCACAGGGACCCAGGACAGGGGCCGCTCGGTGCCTTTCCAGCCAGTCAGGACGACCCGAGCAGTGTCCCTCAGTCCTTGGGGACGGTCCTCCAGGGGCTATGGGGACATCTGGCCACAGGGCCTCCCGTGGCCAGTGCCACGGGAGCTGGTGCAGCTCCAGCCCGGCAGGCAGTGGGTTTAGCTGACACAAACGCGGGATGCCCCCAGGGTCCTGGACTTCAGATAAACATCGGGTGATCTTGAGGCATGTGGGGAGCCCCTCTGCTGTCCCCATCCCTGGGCCCAGCCTGGGGGCCTGGAACCGCTCGGCAGACTGGGCAGACTCCTGCGTGTTTTAAAGAAAAGCCCTTAGCATAGGCATTGGTTTAAAAAACAAATCCATGCTTTAAAAACTGTCAATGCCTCCCCTTTAGAAGATGCTCTTCAACAGAACACAAGTTTAAAGACCCAAACCAGGCCTGGCTCCGGCTTTTGGAAGGAAGCTCCCTGAGGGTTCTGGCTGTTTTTGTGTTTGCTGCCGCCAGGCTGCCTCCTGGGACGGCTGACAGCCCAGGGACACAGAAACCAGAGGTGCCCAGGGGCCGGAAAAACGCACTCCATGTTACCTCTTGAGCAGGACAGGGGACCTGAATTCAAACAATGTTTCTGCGCTTTCCATCGTGAACATGATTGTGTGTCACAACGTTGCGTTGCGTGCTAGAAGTTTAAGGGGGAGGAACGGGGTCGCCGGGGCCAGGTCAGGGTGGGCTTGTGACTCAGAGCTCCACCCTGCGCCTCTCTGGGGGAGACTGATCTCGTCTGAGGCCAATTCTTTTCTTACAACAGTCATCAACCTGAGCGGAAGAAATGGGAACGGCAGAGACAGACTCCCCAGGACCTACAGCCGAAACCCCTCTAGGAACCGTCTCCCCAGAAGCCACCGAGGATCAAGCTGACGACGGTGAGTCCGCACCGGCCCCACGGGGTGCACCCCCGCTGCCCCAGAAGCCGCGCCGGCGGCCGGGGCCCAGCCCCTCTCCGGCCAGGCAGGTTCCCGGAGCCGCTGGCAGAGGGGATCGAGGAGATATATGAATGTGAGGGCACATTTGTCACCTCTGCCATCTCTCCTTCCCCAGGAATATCGGTGATGAATTTGCAAATGGCCCTGCAGGATGACAGCGCGTTTTCTCTCTCCATTATTTATCCCTTCCCTGCACCCTCGATCAGAGGCCACGGGGACAAACGTGCAAATAAAAGGCAGAGACAATATTTTAGCACCGTGGTGTAAATCTCCCTCCGCGCGTTATTAATTTAAGAGAGTCCACTCCACCCACGGCGCCGGGGGAGCCCAGGGACGGAGGGTGAGCGGGAGGGAAAAGGCGCCCGGCCGCCCCGAGCCTTTCAACCACCAGGGTTTCCTTCGAGGAAAAGGCGAAGCTGTTTCTCCCGGACGGACGCAGGCACTTTGTGCAAAGTGGGATCGGAGCCCTTTGAAATGATGTTATTTTACGGCCTCGCAGTGAGACAGGAGGCGGGGGACCAGGTGGGGGCTCAGCACAGCGTGAGCTCGGACCTTCCTCCTGCGCCCCCGCTCCGCCGTGGAACCTGGGGACCGGAGTCGCACCCCCACCCCACCCCACCCCACCCCGTAGGCAGCCCCCTGGGAGGATGCACAGCATACGCAGCCAGCCTGCTGCCTTGGTTTTGTTTCCCCCGTTTCGTTTTCTTCTAAAAATCGAGAAAGGCGCTCTGGGCGGCTGGCCCGCCACCTGCCTCGGCTGTCCATCAGGACCCAGCGCCGGGTCCCCAGAGAAGTCGCTTCCAGGGACCCTCCCTGGGGGACGAGCCAGGACAGTGGCGGCCCCACCCTCTGCAGCCCCTGCTGCGGAGCCCAGCCAGGTCAGGGAGGCCACGGCCCAGAGCTCCACTCCGGGCCCTAGGGTGCTGGGCCTGCAGGATCCGCGTGGCTCTGCGGGTGGGGGGCAGGTGGGGGGCATTGGAGGAGCAAGAAAACCCTGTGTGGCAGACCCTCCTTCCTCCACACGCAGCGAAGACGGGGCTCCGGTGCACGCGGGTTTTTGAACAACCGCACTTGAGCATCCTCTTGTGCTCAGGCCGACGTCACGGCAGTTTTCATAAGTACTCCCAGCCCTGCCTACACTGGTCCCCCCAGGGCCCCGACGTCAGGGGTGATGGTGGCCCAAGGACTGGGCTGGGCTCCTGGCCTTCCTCGGCCACAACGTGGGCACAAGGGACAGTGGGCAGGCAGCGTGAGGCTGCAACAGGGGTCCCTTGTGGGGAGACCTGAGGACACCGCAGACCCAGCTGGGGCTCCTGGGGGCTGGGAAGTGGGCACAAGGGAGGAAGCCCCTGTAAGCCACCTCAAAATAGCCCCCGGGGTCACGGGATTCTGGGGTGCAGGGGCCTGGTGGGGGATGGAGCACGTTGCCACCCTCTCTGGCACCTTTGTCCCTGAAGGTTTGAACCGTCCTGTAGAATGCAAGGCCACCGTGGCCGCACCCGGAGCTCAGTCCCCTCCTGCCAGCCCCCACTGGCCCGTTTAGGGACACAGTGGACCACCAGATCCTCACGGGCCGCCACAGGCCTGGCCAGGAGGGTCGGGTCCCCGTGATGGGGCAGCACAGGGCGCAGAGGCTAGAAGCCCAGACCGAAGCGCCCTCGGTGGGGACCCGGGGTGGAGGGACAAGACCTTTACTTTCTGTTTGTTCCTCAGGCTGACGGATTCAGAAGCTGTGATCTCCGGGGCAGGAGGCACCCCGGGGCCACGGGCTGAGGTCCTGAGCCCCGGCGCCCGCGCCCCTGGGCGTGTGGAGACCGAATTCCGCGAGGCAAGTGCTGCCCGTTACCAATCTAATTGCCGGTCATGGAGACCGTGTGTTTACGGAGTTTCCTGCATGAGCCCGTGTCCCGAGCCACGAGTTTAATATTCAGCTGGTGTTTACTTGGCCCACGACTGTTAATCAGAGCAAATTAAATGTGTACTTGAAACCCCCACTTAAAGCCATGCTAATGATTTTTTGATCCAAACAGGACGGCCTCTTCCAAAAGCGTGAACCAGCGCTCTCCGGGGCCGAGTCCCAGCGACAGGCCGGTTGCCGGTGTTGACAAGGGGCCTCGGGACACACCCAGGGCAGTGTCCCCACCCCCACTTCTCCTGGGGCGAACGACCGGTGTGTCTGCCGGAGCCTCGCTGGGGCCCAGCCTCGTGGCCGCCCCCACGTGAGCCACCCAGTGGTCCAGGAGGGCTGACAGCCTGCTGGGTGGGTGGTGGCGGGGTGTCCCCTCCAGCCACCGTTGCCTGTGTGTACAGAGGTGCCTGGACCCCAAGCCTGCCAACAGAGAGGTGGGGAGAGCAGACTCAACAGTGAAGGCTGGGGTGGGAGTCACCTCCTTCTCCCACTCAGGAGAAGCGAGGTGGGGGCACACACCTCTGCCCAGGAGCCATGTCTGGCCTGATCTGGCCACCCAGCCTTGGGACACGCCCCTGGACTTCCTGAGGCCCGGCCTTGGCATCTTGGGAGCCCGGAGCTGGGCCGTGTCCACAGCCCTCTAAGGGCACCTGACCCAGCTTGGGTCAGAGGTGGACAGCAACACAGCTGCATCCTAGAGGACCCCATGGGGACGGACGGGCCCCGAGAGAGGGTGCTCAGGCCCAGAGAAGGCAGCGCAGTGAGTGCCCACCCTGGAGCAGCAGGTGGGCACCGAGGCAGTGACCCACAACCCCACACGTCCTCCAAGTCCCCACCTTGATCACGCGGGGCCACACAGAGCAGGTTCAGAGCGTGGAAAACGCAGAACGCAGGCGAGCCTGCCCCGGAGACCATACCACACCCCAGGCCCCGGTCCCCCCACGTGGTTTCCCTCCTCCGGTGAGGAGACCCACCAGCGGGACGGGCACACATCACCCCGCACCTGCACGGACAAGGTGGGTGGGCCCTGGGCGGCCAGCACACCTCCCGGCACTTGGTTCCACGTCGGCGGATCTGGGCACCCGCGTGGCCCAGGGCAGCGTCTGTGCTGCCCCCAAGCACATGTGAACAGCGCATGCACCTGCCCCTCCGCAGGGGTTCCGGGCACCCCTCTCTGGACCAGAACCCCAAAGACGTGGGAAACACAAGACTGGGGTGGGGGTGCCAATTCACAATCATGGCGTTTCAGCTGACTCCGCTGTCTAAGCAGGGACACCCCAGCCAGGCGGGCTGCCCTTGGGTGGGGAGCTGCGACTGACAGGAGCCAGCCCTTGGCCTCCCTGTCGTCATGGCAACATCCCCCAGCTCACGCCCCTGAGAGGCCGTCTGTGGTCCAGCTGCCTTTGTCTCTGGACGTAGCTAACAGGTCACCGCGTGCGGCCCCGGCCAGGTCTACGGAAGTGACAGGCGCAGTCTGATCCTCCCCAGACCCCCTCCAAGGGGCCTTACAGTGGTTCTGGGAGGAAAGATGCTGCACCTTTTCCTCCAGGGGTGGGCGCGCCTCTGCCACCAGGGCAGGGACACAGGGAAGGCATAAGAAAAGTGTGCAAAAGCCGCATGTAAATAGAACTGTTCTCAAGGGGAAGAAGGCTCACAGCAGAGGACCCGTGGGAGTCGCCCAGGGGTTCCGATCGGTGCAGAAGGAATTTTCTCTGTGGCCCAGACCTGATCACTTGGCTTCTCATCTCTGTGACCCACCCCCACAATCCACAGGAAAGGGGTGGAGCCCCCCTTTCTCCCCGATCCCTTCTCAGGGGTCACTTCCTGCTGCAACCCCTGGAGTCACCCTCAGATACCAGCCCCCCGCGTTCGGCCAGGAAGGGATGGAAAGGTGCAAAGGCCACAGTTTGTGAAAGATTCTTAAACACACTCGGAGCCCCAGCTCCACCGGGAACAAGCGTCAGGGAGCCAGGAGGCCCCTCGAGTTTCCCCAAGGAGAGAATCCAGACAGCCCTGCAGCCCAGGCCAGAGCCACGGGGGACGGCGGGCCCGGCCTCGCGGGGCGCAGCAGGGGGCAGGCACGTGGGGCAGCCCCGGGCGCCCTCCAGACCCCGGCCCCCCTTTTCCGCCGGCTCCTCTGCTGCTGCTGTGGAGGACACGCAAGGTCCTCCTTGTGGAGATCACCCGGAAGCAGCGTCTCTGACCACGAAAGAACAGCCTCCCCACCGACGCCCAGCCTGCTCAAAGTCATCCAGAGTCGCCCCACCCCACAGCCCTGAACACACACAAATCCCCGCTCAGGTGGGCGCGAGGCCGCCGTCCCTTCCTGCCTCTCTGCTGGGGACGCTCGCCAGGGACAGGGCGGCTCCTGTAACCCGTGGTCACCCTGGCCCCCCTCGGGGGTCCCGATTTCCCACTGCCCAGCACACACGAAACCCTCCAGAACTGTCGGAGGAGGAGCCGGACGGGACTGTTTCCAACAGTTGAAGTGACTAGAACTCACCTTTTCAAGGTGTCCCAGCAGACCTGCCCCGGCGGCAACCGGGCACGTCAGCATTCCTGCAACTTTGGGCCTGCGGGGCACCTTCGTCAGGTGCCCAGCGTCACTGATGACGGGGGCCCGGGGCAAAGGGGCGCTGCCAGCAGGACAGAGAGACGGGAGTCCAAAGCCCTCCCCTGTGCACCTCCCTCTGGGGCAGGCGTAGGGCACTTGTGGGCCGTGCAGATGCTGGCGCAGGACCTGGTCCAGGCCCAGCTCCTGAGCAGACATGGGAGGCAGAGCCCATCCCAACAGCCGGCCGCCCCGGCCCTCTCCATGCCCTGGGGAGGCCCAGGCACATGTCTGGGGTCCCGGAGACCAGGGCTGGCTTCCTGTTTGCCCACCAGGTGAGGGACAAGCCACACAGGGGTGCAGACAGGGCTCAAGGGCCTGATGGACACTGGCCTGCCTTAAGCCATGCAGGCTGCCCCCGTCCAGCAGTACCCGGGTACTGCTACTGCCTGTCACACCCCAGTGAACGCGGGTCACTGAGCCATTTGCAGGGGACACTCCACTCAGAGTCCTACGAAGGGGCTGGCCCGGTGGGACCATAGCGCTCAGCTTCCAGGCCTGAGTCTAGGGGCACCTGGGGAGCCCCAGGGAGAACCGTCACGGGGCAGGGCCGGGGCGCCTCCTGGATTCCAGAGTGCTGCTCAATGTCAGGGCCAGGGCTGCCGGCCGTCGGGCACGCGACCCTCAGGATGGGACGAGAACTCAAGGATGGAGTGTCACCTGCCCTGGGGAGGGCGACTCGCAGCTGCCCCATGGGGCAGCTCCTCCCGCTTCAGAGGGCTGGGGGGTGAGGACGCCCAATAGACTGAGGCCCGGTGGGGTCATCTGTCGGGGACGCTGCTCCCCTCCATTTCTCTGGGGGCTCCTGCCCATCCCTCAGGCCAGAGCCCCTCCATGAAGTCACCCTCCCCCCACCACCCAATTGCCAAGGGTGGAGGGAGTGAGGGGTGAGCAGGAAGCAAACGTTGCTGACCTGTCTCCCACGGGCTGTCACCTCGGCTCGGCCCAGGGGGCCAGCACCCGAGTGCAGGGGGGTCTCATGAAGTGACCGGAAAGCAGCCCCTGTGAATAGGCGTGACCGTGGCAGGTGCCCGGGTGCCGTGGGCAGGGCCTCACCCCCGACCTGGAGACCTCACATCGCCTTTGGGGAGCCTCTGGCTTCTGCTCCGGGCCCCAGGCTCACATGACCCCACCACACACACACATGTGCACAGCACACATGTTCATACAGGTACATGTGTGTACACACATGTACACACATGCAAGTACATACATCCACAGGCACGCACGCCCTCGAGTGGACCTGGGTGCCAGGCACCAGCTTTAGAGCAGGTCGCCTCCTGAGCCCCGTCCTGTCGCCGGCTGTTCACCTCCCACGCGTGGGGGGTGCAGGGCAGACACCCTCACACTCGGCAGAAAGTCAGCATCGTCCATGCTGCTCGGGGCTCCGTGTCTAGCGCAGGCGCCAGGCGTGTGAGGGGTGGGGCGCAACGTCCGAGGGGCGAGGACCGAGCCCCCGAGACCCCCCCAGAATCCTCGGAGTCAGGGTGTCGCGTCTCCAGCGCACTAGGAAGCGGCGTCCCTGTTCCAGCCTGTGCCAAGGGCCGGCACCCAGTCCCGGTGCGAGTCCCCAGGGTGGTGGCCACCTCCTGCCCTTTCTCCGGATGAGGGGTGCCTGGGGCCACATGACAGCAGCCCGACCTCTGGGGCCCGTGAGCCAGGGCTCAGACAATTCGACGCTGGCACCGCTGGATAGAGTGCACCTGCTTATGAGGCTAGCTGAGCCCTGAGGGGCAGGAATGACCTCCCTGCGTGGCCGTGACCTGTGTCCCGGAGGACTGGACAAGGGTTTGGCCTGAATGCTCTGTCCCCGGACATGCCACCTGGTCCTGCAGTGGGGGATGCCAAGGAGGCCGCCTGAGTTCAGGGGCTGGGTCTCCAAAGAGGGCACTCGTGGTGCCCAGGACCCTCCTCAGGGCGGTGGTGGAAGCAGAGGCCAGTGCCCTCAGCGTCTCTCCCACAGTGACAGGGCCCAGGTGGCAGAAAGGGTCCATCCACCGGGACTGTGGTCTGCAAAACTGTACAGGAGGCCCAGCCAGCCAAGATGGGACATCCAGGAAGATCCCTTAATTCTTTCCCTTCCCACAAAATAGACGTGAGGGGCATCAGCTGGGGTGGCCCTGGGCCGGAAGCTCCAGGGACAGGAGACTGTCCTGCCTCCCACACGAAAGCTCCTGGGGCCACGGGCATTGGGGGTCCAGACATGCAGGCCCTTCCCCTGGACCTCAGTGTTCAACACTGGAATTTGAAAGTTTCCAACATGGCCGTCACTTTCTTCTGTGAGAAGAAGGGGAAGGGAGAGAAGAAACAGACCAGGAGCCGGGAGGTGGGGGTCCTGGAGCCCCCAGTCCTGACACCCCACTCGGCAGGCAGGGATGCTCCCAAGGCCCCAGTCCGGACCCACGTCCACTCTGCTTAGCCGACCAGAGCTTCCTGTGCCCGCTCCCGAGGCTGTACACGCGTGTTCCCCGGCCCAGTGAGCCCTGACCAGAAACACAGCAGCAGCCTGCCTCCCAGACACTCAGGGTGCCCCCCTTGGAAACGCTGCGACCAGCGGGCCCGCACGTGCCCTCGAGAGACCACCAAGGAGTCCCGGGAGCTGGCCGGGACTCCGATCTGGGGAACTCGGGGTGCAGTGGCCACAGGGGTGCCGCCAGGGCCCCAGCTGATGAAGGGGTTTCCCCTGCTTGCCGCCCTCCGTCCCTCTCGGACGTGGCCTGAATGGCACGCCGCTGCCAACAGACAGGAGCGCGAACTTCTCTGGCCTCCACGAAGAGCGTACGTCAAGGTGAGCGCCCGCCCGGGCAGAGCTGTGGCCCGGGGTCCCCACAGCAGGGCGCCACCACGCCTGGGACCCGCGGCATCTCCGCATCGGGTTGAGAAGTCCGCACCACAGAAGCCACCCTGCACGTCCTCTGGACGTGACCCGGGACTCCGGCGGGGTTTTGAAAGCAGCTGCGGGCAGTGAGGAGGCGGCGAGGGCACGTGGGCAGCAAGGCCGGGCACGGGGTGCTGGCTGGAACGGAACCCGGCGCCCGGGGGCTGGGCTCCTCACGCCCTCCAGGCGGCCGGGCATTTGCGTGTTCACAGATGTTTTCACTTGGGTTTGCAAATGGGCTCCAGGTCTAAGACATGCTGTTTGTTCTAGAAATCAGGAGGTTTGCCTGGCTGTGAAAGACGCCTGACTACCCACTGCCTGAGCCCCGCCCCGCCCGCTCCCCCCGGGGGGACCAGACCCCACAAAGGAGGGGCGGGGGGAGGCGGCCCGTTGGCACAGCTTTCGGTTTCTCAGGCTCGGAGACCTAACATGTGCCTGGGGCTAACAGCTCGCGGTTGGTTCGGGCCACAGCGTCTGCCCTCACGGGGGGCAAGCGCTCAGTGTGAACCCACATTTCCAAAGCTCACACGTGAAGCGTGATCCTGCCCCAGCTGAGCCCAAGGGCCCAGAAGAACTGCCACCTTCCACAGTGTCATATACACCTCTGCCGCTGCGAGGCCGGGGCCGGGCTGGGTCTCTGCTGGGCAGCTGTGGGGACAGCCGTTGAAGGGTCCCCACTGTCCCTACACGAAGATGGGGGGGGGTAGCTGCACCATCCAGGGCAGTCCTGGCTCTGTCCCGCTGTCTGTCCTGGCTCTACGTCTCTGTTCTCCTCTGGTCCTCAAAGCTGCGGCCTAGCCGCGCACGACAGGATAAGGCATCTATTCCACAGCGTCTGTCTGTCACCCCCCCTTCAGGTGACACGCGGTCGGGATGCCTGCCCCCTGCACTCCGGACTCACCCACACGCCCGGCAGCCGGAATCGCACGGAGGGTCCGGGCAGAGGTCTGGCCAGGCTTTGCTATCTCCCTGATAACGAATTGTACAATTAGATCAATTTGACAATTTCCATTATGGCTGATAAAATATTTATCGAGCCTTGGAGATGCTGTCTGATCTCCGCGCCATTTGTTCTGCTAACGGGGGGGGGGGGGGGGGGGGGGGGGGGGGGGGGGGGGGGGGGCGCAGACAGGCGGACAGAGCCCGGAGCCCGGGCTCCTCCCCGCCTCCCCATTAGCTTTGCAAATTGCGGGCACCCGCCGTAAATTACCGCCCAGCCCCGCGAGATTGATGCCCGGCTGACAGGGCAGGTAGGTGCCTTGCGATGACATTGTGTCGTGGAAGCATTAATCACGGCAGAAAGGGAAAATACCCTCAAATTGGCCCATAAGTCTAAACATTAAGGCATGAGGGGCAGGCGGCGGGAGGATGGGTGGCGCTGGAGCTGGAAACGGGGAAAGGAAAAACATTTTCTATTATTTAACAAGTCATCCTGGTAACGTCCAGTGGGTTGGCTCCGCGTTCCAGGGGCCCAGGCGAGGCAGGCGGGCTCTCGCCACCGCTGGGTACGGCGGGCGGAGGGGCGTCCTCCGGGCTGCGGCCTCCCTGTCCAGGGAAAGGGATGAGACAGGGGGACAGCCCGCTGGGGGGCGGCGGGGTCTCCTTCAGCCGAGCCCCGCCAACCTGGAAGCAGAGGTGAGGGCCCAGGGCGGCAGGGCTGCAGAGGGAGGGCTCCGCTCCGCTCCGGTCCCCACCCACGACCTGGCCCTGGGGCAGCAACTGTGCCCGGCCGTGTCTCATTTCCGCAGCCCCGGGCTGGCCTGTGCAGGTGCCCTTCAGCCGCAGCAGATAAATGGCCTTTAATGAAGTGGCCCTGAGAGACCCAGCCAACCTGGCTGGTCTTTGCAGCCAACGAAAACTCAACGTGTCGCTGAGTAAGTGAAAACCAAGGTCCGCAGCCCGGCCCCCAGCAGAGGCCCCGGGGTCGGAGCCCCGACCCTCAGCCCGCGCCCTCCGGGCCGGGGGGCTCATCCGAGCCGGGGGCCCTCGGTAGCCACGGGTCTGCGCGGAAGGCCGCAGCGCGGAGTAATTAAATTAAATTGATGCTGTCCCTGCTTTGAGGCCACCCTTGATTTAAGGCCAGAAAAGGAAGCCATTAAATTTAATAAAAACCAGGTTCCCAAACAAAGATACATGGCCGGAGCAGCCACCCGGAGCCCGCATCCGCCGGAGAGGGACACGTCGGGGGCCCCCATGGCAGGCTGGAAATGAAAGAAGTAATCGCTCCCCAGAGGCTCGTCCTCACACGCGGCTCTGGGACGAGGTCGTGCTCACGACTCCGTCCCAAGTCCGGACAGGCGGCCGAGTCTGGGGTGGGGGCGCTCACCTCCCAGCCGCTCTCCGGGCAGGAAGCCAGGCTCCCAGGCAGCACCGCCAGAGGTCAGGGTGCGCGGTCCTGGGAGAGCAGCGGGGCAGCCGGAGGTGGGGTGAGCGGGGGGCGGTGGCCAGCAGCTGCCCCCAGGGCAGCCCCCGCCCCAAACCGCGCAGCCCGGGGGGCACCGGTGAGCTGGCTTCCTGGGAACAGAACCGGCGGGTGGGCGCCAACCCCATGGCGGGTCCTCAGGTCCTAAATGCCCTGAGCTCATCGGGAGGAGTGACGTGGTCACAGCCCAGGCTGAGGGGACAGGAACCTGGGCAGTCAACACGGGTGGTCATTAATGCAACAGCATGAACGATGGCAGCGGGCTGTACCCCGGGACTGTGCGCCCTGAGGTGCTGGCAGGTCTGAACCCCCCAGCTGGACCCTTGCCCACCCCAATAGCCGCTCTGGCCCCCGGCTCTCAGGCAGGTGACCGGATGACATTCACAAACAAGCTGCCCAGCAGTCTGCTGCCCAGCACCCCCCAGTCCCCGTGGGCTCACGCTGGGTCATCATAGAAATGCCGCACTGTGGAGAGGGAGGGGCTCTAGCAAGAGAGAGAGAATTCCCGTGTGTTTCCCGGGGAGCGAAAGGACCCAGGACAAGCAGCGAAGGTGCTGGCAGGGTACAATTTGGGGACGCCCGTCCCCGACACAAGAAATTCAGGAAAGTGCAAATGCGCCATGTGGAGTCGCCAGCCAGGGCCAGTCACTGGGACGCTGGCTCCTGAGCAGCTGCTCCCAAGAACAGAAGCCCCATTATCTCACCCCCAAAGTCAAAGTTGAACGCCCACTGCACCCGGGAATCCGCCAAGGGCAGGCAAGAGGGCAGCTCAGAAAGCATCCTCGCTCCACCTCCTCCTCTTACTAAAGATCACGAGACAGCGGGGAAAGCAGAGAACCCACAAACGCACGGCCAGTCCCGCCAGGCTCCTGGCTCACGCCCCAGGGTCCTCCACCACCTCCCCCAGTCACAGGCAACTGCAGGACCCCAACATGGGGAGCGGGGTCCCGGCACCTGCTGGGCCAGGGCAGGGAAGCCTCCTGGAACTTTCTGAAACTGTCTGGAACTTTCCAGGGTCTCTTGGTGGCCTTGCAGCTGAACATTGCCCCCCTACCCCACCCGACTCCCACACATCTCAGTGCCTCCGGGGCCAACAGCAGGGCAGCGGGGAGGTTCAGGCCTTGGGAATCTGGGAGCTATGTCAGCTGGTTCAAACCAGGACAACTTGCAGGGCTCCCACCCAAACCTGAGCACCAGGGGTCCCCAGCCTGTAAACCACCGACCCCACGAGGGGCCCAGGCCTGAGTGCGGTGGTCCCCAGGCAGTGGCCCAGCTCCAGGTGGGGAAATGAAAGAGGCTGGACATTTCTTCCGGTGTCGGGCTATTTCCATGAACCTCCTTGTGGGAAAGCTGACCCCACTGCCGTGTGAAGGTGAGAAGACAGCCGCGGGTTGATGCGCCTAAAAAGGAAGCCTGCCTGAGCTTTTCTCTGGTCACCACGGGAAACTACCACCCTCCATCCATGGAGTTGCCTCCTCCAGGCAGACCTCCTGGATGGCCCATCTGGACCCGGCCCCATCCGCTGTGACTGGTAGCCCCCCCCTGGCTGACAGGCCTGGAACATTCTGGGATTGGTGACAGCAACCTCCTAAGGACCGCCTGGGTGGCTTGGGGCCACATGGGTAGCGTCCTCCCAGCAGCCACCGCTGGCCCCCAGGACTTATCCTGTGCACATGACAAGGGTTTGCAGGAAGGAAGAGGCCAGCTCTGCATTCCTGGCTCCCTATACGACAGGCGTGCGTCTCAATCTGCACCGTGTGACCGTGTGACCGCTGTGCATGCTGGCTCTGCCCCCCACCCGAGGCTACAGGGTCAGAGAGATGAGAACGGGGCCTGGAGCTGCCTGATGGTGCTGGCACTGAAAATGGCCCTGCTCTTGGTCCCCAGGGAGTCCGGGCTGGAAGCCAGGTGTGGGGGACAGTGGTGAGCAGCGGGGGACCCCCAGGGCTGCTCACCCAGCACGTCCCGGGCTGGGGCGGGGTTCCTAGGGCCAGCACTGCCAGGTGGCATCCCTCTAAACTCTGTTTTCTCATCTGTAAAATGGACTCAGATTCCTCCCACTGCCCACCCCCTCCCCATACACCCCCTTTGTCTGATGACCCAACAGTGGGGTGAGCCTGGAGGATGAGACCAGCCCCCCTGCATCAACCCCTCCCAAGGCCGCAGGGAGAGGAGGACCCCGGTCCACCCCTCCACTTACGACCCTGAGCTGCCTCGGAGACCCGGCCAGCAGCAGCCCAGCCTCCAGCGCCAGCGCCTGGGGGGCGGGGGTCCACACAGGTTGCCCTTGGGAGGCTTGAATGTGGGTGGGGAAGCAGAGTGCACTGTCCAGAGCAGCGAGGTGGGGCGGCGGGGCCACGGGGCGTACGCCCAGCCTGTCCGGGAGCCGCGGGCCAGCGAAACCCTCTCTGGGGCCTCAAGAAAGCTCAGTCTGCTGGGCCATGCACGTGGAGACTTAGGAGTCACGGTGCCCCCAAAACTAGGAGCCGGCCTCACTGGGGTGCTGAGGTCACCGCATGGCACGTGGAGGCGCAAGCCGGGAGCGTTGGTCAGTGCCCACCGTGGGGCCTCCCCACCCTCCGCTGCCGTCGCCTGGACTGGGCAGGTGGCGCAAGGCGACGTCACTCCCTTCAGCCCTGCGCTCCCAGGACCCGTCCGTGGGTTGGCATCAACCCCGCCTGGCACCGGAATGGCCCCCTCACCTCCCTGGGGGCAGCACATCGGCCCCGTCCCGTCCCACCCCGTGTCCCGTGGCTCCCAGGCAAAGCAGCGCAGTACGGCCCTCACAGCTGGACCTTTAACCTCAGCCTCTGGAAAAGGAAAAGGGGAACCCCCGCAGCTGACCGAGCTCGCCCCTCCCTGGGCTGACGGCGGGCACCGAGGAGGGGTCCCAGGGGCAGCCCGGGAGACTCGGCCCGGAGAGCAAAGGGTAGAGAGGACCTGGGGCAGCAGGGCCGAGCGATGCCCAGACCCGCTTCTGCGGGTAACCTGACCCTGTAATTACGCCCGAGTCCCGGGGGAGCCCGGGGCCACCATGCCGGTGCTCCGAGGGAAGCGTGTGAAGAGACCCTTTAATTGTCATTGCCGTGCTGGGCGCGCCGTGTCGGCGGGTCCAGTTACCAGGCCCGCAGCTGGCTTGTCACCTGCCCGCCTAGGCGTGGAGGCCCGCCAGGCCCCGCCGGGGGCGCGGTCACGGGACGTGCTGTGAAAGCCCTTCCCCGGCCAGGCAGGCTCATTGTTTGCCCTCAGATAAGCAACAGGGGCTCGTGTGTTTTCTTTTCTTGAGAAAATGTCGGGCCTGCGGACGGTGTCTGCAGGACAGGAAGAGCCAGGCGTGGCGGAAGCCTCCCTAGGCCCACCCAACCCCTCCCCAGAGACGCCGCCTGCTCTCTACGGCCCTGGGGACACCGTGGCCAGTGGCCGCCAGTGGTCAGGGCCCAGGTCAACGCGAGGATGACCAGGCTCACCTCCTCCTCCCCAGGCAGGGCCGGTCCAGAGCTGTGTGGCCGTATCCCCTGTTTCTGGAGACCCCGAAGCGCCCCCTGATAAGTGGGCAGCCCAGGCCTGCCCGGCGGACACCCTGCTGCCTGTGGCCCCTGACCCTGTGGGTGGCCGCCGTCCCCCACCCAAGGCACGCCGGCTTCTAATCCTGGCTAATGCCGGCGGCTCCCCACCCGGTGCAGGAGGTGGGCTCCCGGGCGCCCCACGCAGGCCCCACGGTCAGGCCCCGCCGGCGGACAAAAGGGGGTCTGTTCGTGGCCTCTGCCTCATTGCAGCTTAAGGACATTTTTGTCATTTTTGACCAGCTAATGTCTTGAAAAAGAAAATAAGTTGTCTAATCGCTTTAAGTTTAATCTTCGCCGGTTTTGCACACCCCAGGTGCCGGTGCTGACCTGCCTGGACCAAGCGGGTCATGGCCCCTTGCGGTCCGGGCAGATGTAAGAGGAGGCGGGGACAGCGTCACGAGGCCGGCGGTGGGGACGGCTGTGGGGGGCCCGAGTCGTTTCCGTCCGGGGTGGGGCTG
Organism: Noctilio leporinus; assembly: GCA_004026585.1. Classification (NCBI taxonomy): domain Eukaryota; kingdom Metazoa; phylum Chordata; class Mammalia; order Chiroptera; family Noctilionidae; genus Noctilio; species Noctilio leporinus. The sequence continues at coordinate 377,147 of PVIW01000636.1, forward strand.
AGGGGTGGCCCCCGGGGCCAGTCCTGCCCTGTGCCAGTGACCTCAGGCTGTGGTGGAAGCCCCTCCCCCCCAGCGTCAGCAAAGCCTTGCCCTGGGGAAGACCCAGCTGTCACCTGGAGCCACCTCAAGTCAGCCCTGCAAGGGACACAGGGGTCTCATCCTCCCCCATCCGGTCAAGCACGTCCCTCTGGTCCCTGCTGGGAAGGGGCCAGCATGGCCCCCCACCCACATAGGGGACACACGAGGGCCTTGATCGCGGATGCCGCGGGCCCCAGCTCCCCCGAACGGCACCCAGGTCTGCGTGAACACTCCCCGCCAGGGCCGCTCACAGGGCTTGGGGCAGAAGCTCCCTATTTGTGCTCGCGAGGGGCGGGCCCGGCGTGCGCACTTGGCCGCCGGTCCTGCCCGGGCCGCCGGCCTGTGTCTTCTCAGAGCACGCCGGCCGAGGCGGAGTGGGGCTCAGAATGAATCATCCTTTCTCTCCTAGGAAGTAGAGGTGCTGACTTGTCAAGACAAACACCACACAGGATGGTTCTAGAACTCGGGGTGAGAGGAGGGGTGGTGGAGGGAGGGGGAGGGGCCTCTGGGCCCCCTGAGGCTCCTCTGGAAGCTTCTGGAAAGTTCCAGATGATTCTAGGAGGCCTGGCCCCACGGGCACCCCAGGCGGGGCTGTGACCAGGGCCAGGTTTCCTGTCCGCCCTCCACCCCTCAGCCTTTGGCCTCTCCTGCTGGCCGGAGAGCAATCTGGGCAGCGACCAGGGCCTGTGTCCAGGCCCTGACACTTCTGTAAACATCGTGGAAATAATAAGGCGATGGGATGACCACACAGTTTTCCCTCCACGGCCATGCTGCCTTCATCCCGGGGCGCCGCGAGCAGGCCACTCCCAAGGCGGGCGGGGACCCCAGCCCAAACTCGGGGAGTGAGTTCAAACCTTTAAAAAGTGCCCTTAACACCCCGTTGTGCCAGTGATTGCTCCTTGCCCAGGTCTGTAATTAGCACATAAAGAACGCTTTCCTCCAAATTAAACGGCAGTAATTGGGTTCTTAAAAAACTCATTTAAATCCTAACCCCCTTGGAAAAAATTGTCCTTGTTTACACGTGACGCGGACCAGCATTTTAAGTATTACGGGGCGTGTTGACCAGGGCTCAGGCTGCAGGACGCCCTCCCCCCATGCCCCCTGCATGCAGGACAGGGAGGGACGGCTCTGGGGCCCTGAGCAGCCACCGCCCACCTCGCGCACCCCCCAGGGCGCACCTGCGGCCAAGGTCAGCCCCGGGGGTCCCTCAGAGCAGGGCACAGACCAGAGGCAGGAGCCCTGACTTTCTCAGCAACATGCCAATTCTTGCTCACTGTTCTAGAAATGTCTCATCGCCCATATTTTCTGCAGGGGAGGCAGCAGGAAATAGAATGTGTTTGAATGATTTCCACGTTGACGTTTGTTCTTTTGTTTTCATGGTATAAAATCCTGTGAAGTATCTGGATGAGAAATGGATGGGACCTACAAATGAAACTCCAAAATTTTAGTGAAAACCATTCAAGAGAAAAGAAAAAAACCACGTTGACTAAATGGGGAGAATGAAAAGCCATAAAACTTTCCATCCCCCTAACTTCAACCTAAAAATGGAATAAGATTACAGAATACGTCTTTTTTTAACTTGAAAATAAATAACTTCAAATGGTTTTTTTTTTTTCCTTGAAGAAAGGATAAAAAGTAAAACTCAGCCATGACAAGAACTGTTTAAAATAGAGGGAACCTTGCTTTTCCATGAATTTCAATATCCGAATAGCGTGCAAAGGTAATCCAAAGGGGAAAACAGTGGAAAATGGCTAGGAAGATGCAGACATGAACGAGGACATAAGTTCTCGCAAGGGAAGACCCGGCTGGAGCGGACCCGACAGGATGGCGTGAAGGCCACGCTGGACGCAGGAAATCAAGGCTGTACCCCGTTAATAACTAGGCCAACAGTTCTGGGCAGGACGGTGAACTCGCTGTGCCATGAGCTCTGAAGAGAGGCCGGCTGAAGTCAGGGCAGAGGTGTGGAAGATTGAAAAGCATCGGCCTCCCCCAGGTCCCACGCAGGGGGTGCCCACTGGCCAGGGTGGGGCAGCCATAAGGCAGGGCCGGGCAGGGGTGCCCACCATGCAGGGCCCACCTGACTGAGTTCAGTTCGTGGTTCGCCAAGAACTCTGGGAAACACTGGGCACAGGCGTGGGTTTATAATGGCCTCCTGGTCCTTGAGGTCCAGCTGCCTGAGGTCCTGGGAAGGGGGACAGAAGTGGGGTGATCCTCCCGGGGATGGGTGGGGCGGGGGCTGCTCCCGGCTCCTGGGTCTGGCTTCTTCCCTCCCTCCCTCCTTCCCCGCTTCCTTCCTTCCTTCCTCCTCCCACAGACTTGCTTTTCTTCTTCCTCCCCCATCATTTTCTCCAGAATAAGGACTCATCATCCCCTTAAGAGACAACAGCCAGGAACGATAATGTATGTAATTAGTACGTACGATGAGTTACACATCACAGAATAGATGATGTCCACACGAGTGTGCTATACATCATACATGTGTACACGTGTACCTACCGAAACACAGAGAGGAACAGAATGGGAAAGGAAATGGGTCTCGTTGGGGCAGGACGAGTCCAAACGGAGTCCTGCTTTCCTCTTCCTGGGGTTTCTGCTCTGAAGAGTGGGGACCAGTGGCTCAGCAGCCTGTCCCTCCCCCAGCGGCCACCCAGACCCCGGGGCCCCCATCATGCTGGCCGGAACAAGGGCGGCAGGAGAGGCCCACGTGGACTGTGAGAGGCAGGTGCTCTGTTGGGGCCTGGACTGGCTACATGCATGCCTAGGGGTTCGGCTGCACACGTGCACATGCATGCGTAGGCACACACATGGGCACACACATGATCATGTATGCTAGCATGCATTGAAGCATCCCCACACTTAGCCCGCTTATGTCAAAATGCCGTGAGCCCTCCATCTGCCAAGGGACATCCTTTCAGAGCTCACCCACCCTGAACGGTGCGGCCGGCTGCCGTGGCTTCGGGATTGGGGTTCCCTGGCCTGAGCCTGCAGTCACCCCTGAGAAGGAGACGGTCCCCAGGATGGGGCCACTGAGCCCTGGTCAGCGGCTCTTCCTCAGTGCCAGTGCACTTTCCCAAAGCCGCCCATGCGGCCCCACGGCCAGAAAAGAGAAATAAAGAAGCAACCCCCTCACGCGGGGACTGAGGCGGGTCTCATGGCCCCAGGTCCAGAGCAAGAAGCAGGACCCCTTTGCTTCCCATCTTCCCACCTTCACCGGCCCGGCACGCTCCAGAGCCGAGTGGACCTTCCTGTCACCTTCCCACCCTCAGAACCGCTTCAGAGGAGGTGGGCTGACCCCTCAGGGGGCACTGCCCGGGGGACCGGGACTCCCATTCAGGCCCCATCTGAAGCAAGTGAAACTCGCTGACCCTTTTCTCAGACCAAGCGATTTAGGCGGGACGCCGGGGTCCCAGACGCCAGTGGCTCCCTGGCCGGGGCCCTAGCTGGAGCCTGACCCTCAACTCAGAGCCCCGCCTGGTGACCGGGCGGCCTGGCTCCTGCGGCGGTCAGCGGCTCCCTGCTGAAAGCCAGAGCCCACGGGCCCCCCAAACCGGGCCTGCTTCCCCACCGAACGCCGGCAAACCGCCTCCGCCCCCGTCCTGCGTCCCCTGTCCCCCGGAGACCGGCCGGGGTCAGGAGCACCGAGGGAGCCCCGTATCATTTTACAGGGCGGGATGGATCTGCTTAGCAGCCAGTTTCCAAAATGAAACCAGAAACCAGGTTTCATCCTCAGCTCCGATCGAGATTCCCCAACTGCCCAGGGAGGCCGGCTGCACCGCGCGGGTGACCCGCGTCCTTTCTCCCCGGACCCGGGATCGTGCCCGCGGCCGTGGGGAGACATCAGCCGCACCCACAGCGCGGAGGGGTGGGGCGTCTATCTCCCGGGGGCATCGTCTGGGTAAGACGATACCTGATGTAGCAAACAAGCAAAGCAAAGTTCACGAAACCCGCAGAGATCCGCTTTGGCAGCGCCGGCGCGGGGCTGTTACGCATTTGAGGCCTCTGGATGCCAAATTGCAGCGGCTCCCCATGCCAGGAGCCCTGCGGGGTCAGGCGAGGATCTCGGGGAGCCAGAAATTTGTCTCGAAAAAAGCACGGTGCTGAAATCTATTTTGAGTTTTGCAAAACAAGAGGCCGTCTGGGCCTCCCTAGCTCTCCCGCCGTCTTCTCCCCTTGACCTTTCCCTCGCCGTCGGAAAGCTGCGGCCGGCCTCGCTCCCACCAGCCTCCAGCCGCAGGCCCTGCCGCGGGCCGAGCCCCCGTGTCAGGACAGAACCCCGGCAAACGCGTCCGGGACCACTCGCTGTCCTGCTGGCTGCCCACTCCGAGACCCCCCGGGGCCTCCCGGGCCTCCCGTTTGTCAGAGCATAGAGGGAGGGTCCCGGGTTCTTGAGCAGGCACTGGGTCAGCCTTTCAGACCCCAGGCCCCTCTCCACCCGTTATCAGGAGGCATTCTGGAAGAGTCCGTGCACCTCGCTGCCTCTGTGCCTTTGCATGGGCTGTTCCAGCATCTGAAACGCCCTTCCCTCCAGGCCGGGCTGGGAGCTTCACCTCCTCCCCCTGCCTTCCAGGAGCATCTTCCCTGCGGGACGAGGTCCCAACCCAGGGCTGGAGCCTCGGCACTGTCTCCCCAACAGCCTGAGCACCAGAGGAGGCCGCGCCTCACGTCAGCCAGCGTCCCCGGGGAGTCAGAAGCGACACCAGGCACGGGGTGGACTTGCTTCCCCAGGGGTGGTGCCCACGTGATGTGAAGGCCATCCGCAAGCCCCCGATGGCCCGTCTGAGGCTCCTGGGGCCACCGACCCCGCAGGCCTCACCCTCTCCATCTGCGCAGTGGGTCTGCCCCCCAGCCCAGGAGCTGGCGGGCCTGCGGAGGAGGGCAGGGCGCAAGGGCTGCTGGGGCCCGGGGGTGGACATTGTTCCCAGCTCGGCCGGGCGAGGGCCCGGGCCGCGGCCGCCTCCGCCCGGCCGTCAGCGCGGGGCGGGAAGGGAAGCCACAATGAGCCCCTTTCTCCCGGGCTGATGAAGACAGTGCGGCCTGGAATAGTTGAGCAGTGCGGATTCCCAGGCGGCAAGGAGGGGCCGGGTTGACCTGGGAGGCTCTGGGGGATCAATGCGTAATCAGATAACCGCCCGCGCGCCGCTTCGGGAGAGGATCAGCCCTCCAACTCCAGTTCCTCTTGCTAATTAAGCAGCCCGTTAATTGCTCTCGGGGCTCTAATGCCTGTCATTATGCCCGTAACAGCCCGTGACAGCCATGGGCCTGGGGCTCCGGGCCCACAAAGGAGCCGGGCGCTGGGTGAATGGGGCCTCACCACCGGCCGTGCCCAGCCAGCCGCTCCTCTCCAGCCGGTGGGCCCGTCGCCCCCCAGGCCGGAACTTGCCCAACGGCCAAGGAGGGGCTAGGGGATGTTCTCCCCTTAACGAAACACTGCCTGGTCTGGGGACCCGCATCATGGCTCCCGAAAACTCCCAGGCTCCCCGAAACCTTTCTGAGCACCAGCCGTGGTCCTGTCAGGGGGTCTTTGCCCAAGCGTGTGTCCCCCTAAAACTCCCAGGCTCCCCGAAACCTTTCTGAGCACCAGCCGCGGTCCTGTCAGGGGGTCTTTGCCCAAGTGCACGACCCCTGAGCCGGCTGCTCTGCCCTTCAGAGCTGCTGGGCAGCAGGGACGGGGGGACGGGGGACACCCGAGGGGCGAATCGGACCCCAGCGGAGAGAGCACAGGCGGTGCCCCTCCTGTGACTGCCCGGCCTTCCCCCACTTCCTCCTCAGCAGGGCACCCCGCCCGGGTGCACGCAGGGTCTTGCCTGGGCCCCAGGGACCGGCCACCGCTGGGCTCTGGGTCGGCTGCGGGCTTTTTCCCGGAGCCACGGAGAACCCAAGAGCCCGGGCGGGTGGGGTGGAGGGCTGGCACCGGGGCGGGCGCAGGAGAGGACCACTGCACCTGCCAATGTCTCCCTGAGGTGACAGGGGTCAAGTCACAGCCTCAAAGCCAAACACGGAAGCCCAGGCCTGAAGGACCAGGCAGCCCTCGCTGGCCTTCCCACCCGGGGGTCTGGAAGTGGCCAGGCCTGGCTGGCGTCCGGCAGTGGCTGCTGAGACCAGTGGAGGACCCACCTGGGGCCGCCTCTGCCCTGCCCTGCCCACCGTCCAAGACAGGGCAGTGGGCCGCCTTTAGAGGCCAGCGAGCCCCCAGGGAAGGTCTCCGCTGCCCATCTGGGCTGACAGCTCCGCAGACACGCCTGCGGTGGGCTCACAGAAAGCTCCGCTCCTCCTGGGGCCCCTGCAGCCACCTCCCGGACCCTAGGCTTCATCTGACGCTGGGACACCCTGCCCCTGCCTGGCCACCAAGGCCTCAGAAACACGACAGAACCAGGCCTGACCTATGCGGGGCTGCACAGATGTCACGTGTGTCCTGCTTCAAGACTGTCACAAGATGGCTACCACAAGTCAGCCTCCGCACCATCACCAAGCTGGAGTCACAGAGCAGCGCCTCCTCCAGGAAGGCCCCAAGGGTTCCAGCCAGTCTGCACCCACGCCTGGAGTAGGTGCGTATCTCAGCCTCCCCACCCCTCCTGGGGGTTCACAGCTCTCACAGATGCTTGGAGATACAGGGCCCTGAGGCCTCAGCAGAGCCAGCGTCCCCGGGCCCCTGGACCTGGCACCACCCCAGCCCGGAGCCCGCTGCCGCCCTCCGGGCGCTGGGACCGGCTCTGGTTTGCATTTGCGGGGCAGGGCTGGTTTCCATTCCAGCCGCCGCCTTCCCTGAGCCCTACCGGAGGATGCAACCTGTTCAAAGTTGAAGCGAAAGGCACAACAGCATCTCTCCGCCCCTTATTAGATTAGAAAATCCTGGCCAGTCAGGGAAACCCCTAAATTTGATTTCCTTCCCTGGGCAGATTTCGGTGGTGGGGGGCTGGGTCTGGAAGGGGGTGGGAGGGTGGTCGTGCGGGGGAGTCCGGACGCTTCACTCTTTTCGCTCACGTCCTGGTCCTTTCTCCCCTGCACACACCAGGTTCTGTGCATTCTGCCCACGTCCCCGCCCGCTCCCCGCGCTGCAGGGGGCCGTGCCTGCGGGGGGGGCCGCGCCTGGGGGGGCCTCGCCTTCGGGGGGGCTGCGCCCAGCCAGGTTTGTGGCGCAGGTAAAAGCAGGGGAGGGTCGGTCCTCCCCCCGACACCGGACTCTTCCGAAGAAAGCTTGGGGCACACGTGTTTCCTGGACGGGTCCTGCTGGGGCTCACTCGTCCGGAGGCCCCATCTGACCGCTGGGTCGTGAGGGGCCACCCGTAGACAAAGAGGATTCTTGGCGGAGAAGGTGCCCGGCTGTGTCCGGGGAATGGATGAGAAATAAGCAGCGATTCACCTTTTCCCAAATGGAGGGGAGAGGGGCCCTTGGGGGTGGGCAGGTGGGCCGTCCTGGCGGCCCGAGGCTGCCGTGGGCCGGGCCCCCCCCAGCCCCCCGACCTCCCCAGACACTGCGTGCAGGAAGGGGGCTTCCGCGGCTCCCTAATAAGATCCATATTCTGCCGGGTGCACGTTTAATATAAAAGATCTGGCGATAACCACCGCCCGCGCTGCTCCGGCCCAACTGAAAGGCCTTTGTTGGGGAGATTAGAACAGGATTCGCTTTCATTTTTCACGAGGTTTCACTCACTACATCACCGAGGTGACTGATGTGGCTGCGCCCCTCCTTCCCGACGCAGCCCCCAACCAGCCCCCGAATTCCGGGGGCCTCCAGCCACCCCAGGCGCAGGGCGCTGGCTGGACAGACGCCTGCCTGGGGTCCGTCCAGTGGGACCGGGCAGCCGGCGACCGTCCGTCCGGGCCCAGGCCACCGACCCCCAGCGCTGAGTGGCCGGCCGCACAGCGGTCCTGCCCCCGGCCGCTGACCGGCCTGCATCCTCCCTGTCCTGCCCAGACTCACATCTGGTTCTCTGCACTGGGAGGCCACGGTCATTTTTCACTGCCGCCCTTTGTCCTGACTCCGCGGTCCGGGCTGGGGCCGGGAGCCCCGCATGTGGCCGGGGCGGAGGGCCCGCGGGCCGCGGCCGCCCAACTCCGGTCTCCACAGAGCCGATCTGCCCCGGCGGGGGCATGGCTTGATCCCACTGTGTTCTGTTGTAATTACGAGCTGGTCTTTTGGGAGCCCTTTCCTGAAAAGAGCTCCATGTTGCTTTCCTTCAGGATAGGAGGGTTTTTCAAATAAAGGCCTTTTTTTTTTTAATAAACAAATTGTGCTGTTCTCCCTGCCTCCCACCTCCACCCCAGGGTCATTTTTCTGGGCAGACCCTGGTGCTGAGCTGCTGGAGCCCCGGGCCTGGCTGAGGGGTGGGCTCCTGGGGCCCGAGCCCGCTGACCCCCCGCACCTGGAGGGCCAAGGCCCCGTGGCCCCGGCTGGGCCGGGCGCGCCCACTCCCCTCCTCCCACAGCCTCCGCCCCCTCCCCTGGCCTGCCTCAAGAGCCAGGGCACTAATTGCAGCATTTTCCTGCACAACAGAAAGAAAAAAGAGGAGAAAACACCCACTTATGTTGTCCCAACACCAGATTCTGACATGTTAACAAGTTTATTATATCCTGTTTCTAATCTAAACACAGAACAAGTTCTTGCAGAATGGGAAGTCGGCCTTCAACGGTCCTTCCTGCGGCCCTCAGGCTCCCTGCGCCTCTGGCCGGCTGGCCTGGGGTCGCTGCCGGGGACCCAGTCCTCTGAGACCCTCCTGAGCCCTGGAGACCTCAGAGGCTCCCGCCTGGCGGCCGGGGGGTGGGCTTAGGGCCCCCACCGGCCCTCCCTGGGGTCTGCAGGCCCAGCGGCTGCGGCCTCCTGAGTTCCGCCCCCGCCCTCCAGGGTGGCCTGTCCAGCTACTGCAAGTCGCCCTTGCTGGGCTTCAAGGGGGTGGCGGCTGACCCTTCGGGGTCACGCCAGTGAATGACTGACATGCCTTTGACATGATCTTTGTGCAACGGGCAGCCCAGTCTCAAGTTCATGAACAAAGCCCCGTCCCACCCCACTTCCGCTCCTGGGTGTCCTGGTCCTCTGGCCACACCCTGGCCACTCGGGAAGTCACGCCGCTGCGAGGCCTTCTTGACGTGTCATCCTTCTTCTGGCCATTGGGGGTGGTTAGAAAAGCAGCCGCAGCAGGGAAGCCGGAGGGACGCATCCCGGAAGCTTCCAGCGCCCGGGGGGGGGGGGGGTGGGCAGCCACCAGACTGAGAGTAGGGGTTGTGGGGACACTTGATATTTGGTGGAACAACATGATATGGGCCAGTGCGGAGACATCCTACAGATTTAATCCATCCCCTTAATTGCTTGGATTTCAAGCTGGGAGCTGATAACTCAGCCGGGCGGCGGGGCCTGGCCCGTCACCATCTTCTCAGACGCTCCGGTTCCCGGACCCCGGCCTGTGGACCCTGGCCAAGCACGGGCGACACGTGGCCTTTGCCTGTCTGGGCAGGAGCCCTGCCTGCCGGAGGGGCTGCACCCCGGCCTGCCCGGGTCCCTCAGCTGCGGGAGGGACCCGCCACACCCGAGGTCTGGGGGCTCAGGTTCCCGGCAGCAGGTGGAGCTGAGTGGGGGGCTCCCTGCCCTCCTCAGTCAGGACAGGGGTCTGGACCAAGGGGCAGACAGCTCTGGGGCTGCAGAGGTCGGGGTGCAGCCCCTCACCCGCCTCCGCCCTCCCCGCCGCCCGCCGCCGCCGGGGCCTGTCAGCTGCCGTGGGAGGGACAATCCAGTGTGACCAGGGGGCAGGCCTCTCTCAGCTTCCCGAACAATTTTCAAACACTTAACTCCGTGGCTTACACTAAGGAAAAGGATCAGTCATCAAAATCCCATTGTGCCGGCACAAAGACGGCACCCCCGCCACTCTCCCACGTTCCCAGCCTCAGGCCTTGGCTTCCTGTCCCGGGGACAGGGACCGCCCCAGGCTTCCAGAAACCTCTCCTGACTGCCGGCCGCGCGGATCCCGAGGGGGCAGCAGCATGGCCCTGTCCCACCCACACCAGGAACCCGCCCGAAGGCCCTTCCCAGGGGCCACTGAGGCCACCCTGAGGAGAGGAGCCAGCTCCCCTTAGCCTGGCCCGGACCGCGTGGGGGGCTGGGGGCAGGACAGGCTGAGAGCCCCCCTCGCCCTTTCAAGGAAATGACTTTCCAGGCTGGGGTCCGGAGAAAAGTAATTACTCAGACCCCAGAGGGCCGAGCCTACGGTCGGGTCACCCGCCTGGCCACACAAAGGGCCACCATGGTGCCAGACGGCCACAGCCCTGCGAGCACGGCCGAGAGGCCGCGGCTGCTGGGAAGGGAGCCGCAGGGGTCCCGCACGGCCCCGCGGATCGATGCGCGTCCAGGCGGAAGTCACAAGGCCGCGCCTTCGGTGTGAGAGGCGCAAGGAGGCGGGCGGAGGGGCCCACGCTGCCCCCACACCCACCCTGTCCTCCTGAGCTGACGGAGGATGTGGCCGGTGCTCACCCCCGGCACCCGCCAAGGTGCTGCAGGCTGGAGCCCTTCCCGCCACTGAGCCCTGGGGTCCCCTGGGGTCCTTGGTCCCAGCCAGCCACAGAGGCATTGCCAGGCACAGTCCGCACACCCACACGCCCACACGTGTGTACACGGCGAACACACAGGCAGCACCCCAGAAGCCCTGACCAGCGGCAGCCCGTGAATACAGAGGGTCAAAGGCCAAAGTGCCCCAGGGGCCCCTCCTGTAAGGGAAACAAACACTGCCACCCCGCCAGGACCCAGGAGCACCGGGCCTGTGACCCCACCGGACGGGGGGCTGCGGGGGCTCAGACAGCACGGAGGACGGCCGGGTCCCCGGGTCCTGCCGCCAGCTCCGCCGGTCGGCACCCCGCAGGTCATGCCCACAGGCCCCTGCAGCAAGTCCCTCGGGGTCTCTGGACTCCGTCCTGCCGGTTCTGCCGTTTTCAGCTCACACCCCCTGGGCCCTGGTCACCATGTTTGTATTGCAAATGCCCTGGGCCCGCCCCCAGGTACGTGTGGAGGTGGGAACAGCAGGAACACCCAGGGAAGGGGGGCAGCAAGCCAGCCTTCTGCGGGGAGACAGGGCTGGGCCACACCCTGCCAGGGCTCCCCGTCTGCAGGGGCCGTCAGTGCGGCCTGAAGCCTCCCCGGGGTGGCGGGACCAGAGCCAGCGGAGCTTCCCGGAAGCCACAGCCGGGAAGTGGCCGGTCAGCCCTGTCCCTCCAGCACAGTCCCCCGCGTGGCCGCGTGGCAGCGTGGCTGGGACTGGCGGCAGCCAGGGGCCACGCGGGCCGTGGCTCCAGGGTGCCGGGCGCCCATCTGCCCCTCGCGGGTCACCGGGAGGGCGGCGCTGCGGGCCGCGTGTGCGCACAGACGGTCGCCGGGTTGCCCCTTTGTCCTCGGCGGCACCACTCACAAGGCCTGTCTGATGGAATATTGATCTCGGGAGTGCAAAGTCCGCGTGCCATTAGTCCACTCTGCTCCCAGGCTGACACGTCCCATCATTTGTCATCGGCCCTGTCCTGCTGGGTTCGTTCAGGAGCCGGGATGTTCGCTTCATCCGCCGCTTGGCAAGCCTCCCGCCCACCCCCACACACTCCCTCCCTGTCAGCATGTACGGGCCACCGTGTTCTCACAGCCCCTCCTCTGTCCCCGCCCCCCGGGGCTCTGAGACCATCCGTGTGCGTGTGCGGGTCAGCATGGCCGCCACGTCAGCCTCCAACAGCATCTCCGCAGCTGCCCGGCGAACCCACCTCAGCGACAGAGAGAGGCACAGGGAGGGGGCCACGCCGTCATGGGGCCTCCAGCCCATAGGCTTCATCTGAGGCCGCGCCTGGGGGGCTGCCCAAGACAGCGGCCGGCCAGGGCCGGGCATGAGGCCAGAGCGGGGTGGGGCCGGGCCAGCGGCACAGGACGGGGACCCCGGCGCTCACACCTGGGCCAGTGCTGAGCCACCCTGGGTCTCGCTGGCCTGTCTCCCCACCCCTGAGATTTGGGGCTCTGCTGATTGCAGGGCCATCCCAGGGGTTGTTCTGGGGGTTCCAATGGTGCCTAGTTGGTGAGGTGCTGGGGACAATGGCTGAGTGGCCCCCGTCAGGATGCCCACACTTAGCCGCTAACTGGCAGCCGGAGGTGGCCGCTTTCCCTGAACGTGTGTGTGTGTGTGTGTGTGTGAGCGCGTGTGCCTGAGCCTGTGTGTGAGCATGCGTGAGCGTGCGTGTGTGTGAGAGAGCATGAGCGTGGGGGAGTGCGGGAGGGTGCCAGGGGTGAAATCTGCTGCCTCCAAGCCACGGAGTGACATTTCAAAGGAACATCTCGATGCCGATGTGATTCACAGCCTGGCCCCCTGGAGCGGAAACGCCCCCACACGCCACCGGCGGGTCTGAACACAAAGCCAGACACACTCTGGCAGGTGCAGGAGCCTCGCCAGTGTCCGCCCCTCGGCATGCCCAGCCTGTGAAGTCAAAAACGGGGACACCACAAACGTTCCCAAGTGAACACCGACTCCCCAGGTCCTGGGGACGCGGCGGCAGCAGCACCCCAGGCCTGGGCAGGGCGGCAGCACCTGGGCCAGCACCTTGGGGGGCGACCTGGTGCCCACCACCACCCCACCCGCCCTGGTCCCCGCGTGTCTGCTGCAACCCCTCCCTCTTTCTTTCCTTGTTGCCTGGACACCTTTATTGAGCACCTACTGTGTGCAGCCCACCCTGCCCCGCGGAGGCCCCGGCTCCTTCCCTCCAACCACAGCACAGGAGACAGAGTGGGGGGCAGTCTGGCCCCTGCGGAGTCGGGACACCCAGACCCTCCCCCGGGTGTCAGGCGTGGATGGGACTCTCTCCAAGGGGCCCAATGGCCACCACCGGAGGCTGCAGTGGTCTGGTTCTTGGGTAGGTTTGGGGCGCAGAGGACCAGTGGCCAGGGCTGGGGCTGCCCAGCTTTGACACCAGGGTGCATCAGGCCCTGCACCCCTCTCCTGAGCTGGGGCCAGCAGTGGGCGCAGGCGGGGTCCTTTGCATTGGTGACCTCAGGGTCCCTTTCCACCAGGAGTCCTGCCGGCCCTCCTGGCCCCTCACCTCCCTCGCTGGTCCAGTTTGGGGCAGAGTTGTCAACAGCATGTGACCCCCTCCGAAGACGCCCTGCCCAGGGCACCTGCCCCGCTGCCGGGGGCCGGCCCTGCCCCAGGAACACGGCCGCCGGTCCGGGCGGCGCAGCCCGGGGCTCCCGCTGCAGGCCTCTGAGGTCCCGGTAGCAGAAATCAACAGCCGGAGCGGGCGGCCTCCAACCGTAAAAGAGGGAGGCGCACGCGGGAGCTCAGGGAGCTCAGCACCGCGTTTATGAGCGCAGAGCCCCGAGGCCCTGTCCGCCCCGGGGTTCGCCCGCGTTTTATTTGAGGGAAACTTGTACGGCGACCGAACAAAAGCGAGGCGTGAGGGCCCGAAGGCAGCGGCGCAGACGCTAAAGGACACCCACCCCTGAATTTCCGGCATCGCTCATGGAAGGAGGGGAACCTGGACGCAAAGGCGGCTGCGTCCGGTCCCCTGGCCCGTTGTCACCGGGGGGGGGGACTGTGAACCCCTTTCGGGGCTGCCCTGGGTCCCACTTCTCCGTGGACGAAGACCTTTTCCGTCTTCCCTTCTGGTGTAACATCCCCCCGGCTCCCCCCGCCGAAGAAAAGAAAAAGACGGAAAAAAAGAAAAAGACGAGATAAAAAGAGGAACTTCTGAGCTGGTGAGCTCGGGACGGGCCGGAGTTTGATGGGAGTCCTTCCTATTTACTTCCCACCTAGATAAGATCTTAATCACAGTCCCCCAATTATCCGCTGACATTTATCGAGGCGGCCGCGCCCGCCCGCCCGGCCATCAGCCCGGCTCCCCGCCCTCCCTTCAATGAAGCTAATTCCGAGTCCATGATTTATCTTGCTGGGCGAGCTGCGCCCAGGCGGCCACCTCTGAAAGGGCGGGCAGGGGAGTGAATTATCGCGGGCTGTCCGGTGATTGGGTTCCGTGGGGACGGAGAATAGGCAGCAGTGTGGCGCCCGATGTGGCGCTGAGCCTTTTCAGCCCGCGAAGAACAAAAAGATTAGGCCTCTGACTGCGGAGCTGCCAGGCAAGCCCGGGCCGCAGACAAAAGGCCGGTACCTGAAAGCCGGACCGAGTCCCCGAGGGGGGGTGCACGCCCCACCCGCAGTGGCTCCCCTCCTCGGTCCTGCCCCCTCTGCCCCCTCTGCCCCTCCGGCTCCTCCCGCGGCCGCCCTCCTGCCCTCCTCGCCTCTCCCCTCCCTGGTCTCTTCTTCGTTCCCTCCTCCCCCTCCGCCTCCCACAGAAACCCTGCAGCCCCCGGTCCTGCACTCGAGTCACCGCCTGGCTCTCAGCGCTGGTGACAAGAATGTGGCCTCTGTGCGCCGAGGCCTCCCCGTCAAGAGGGAGGATCCCGTCCATCAAGATCCCGTCCATCAAGTCCCCGTCTCAGAAAACAGCCCCACTGAGGGTTTGATGGGCGAAGCCTATTCCACTGACCTGGCTGTCCCCCTGGGGGTGACCAGTGTGGGAGCCCTGGGGCCCAGGGCTGGTGGTGGACGTGGGCCAGGGGGTCCCCTCGGGAGGCCAAAACCCTGCGCGCAGAAGCAGGGTAGTGTCCGGGGCCTCACGTCCACCCACCCAGCGAGCGGCAGCCTGCTGGCTGGGGCCAGGGGTCCCACAGACACCCACACCGGCCCTCCCACCCAACGTGGTCAGTCTCTGCCCCTCGTTACCCCATACACCCCTCCCAGGAGCCTCAGCGGAGGCTGGTGTCCCCAGGCAGCACACCCTGCCACCAAGGGCCCAAGGGCACCTTGTCTGGAGCTCGGGCTCCCAGCTAACTCTGCGCCAGGCCTGTCCCACCTGGAGCCATCTCCTCGGGACCCCAGGGACCCTGCCACTCAGACACCCCGGGACAGCAAGGGCCATTCACCCCAAGCTAAGGACGGCACCAGAGGAGAGTCAGCTGTCTCTTCGGGGGTCAGTCTGCATGACTTTGAGAAACAGCCCACTTTCGGCCCAACTGTGAACCCTAAAGGCTGCTCATTTCAACGTGAGGAAGCCACGTCCGGCGGGACAAGCAGGGGAGCTCCCGGCAGGGCCCCCGCCCGTGGGTTCCGCCCTGGGCCCGGAGAAGTGGGATGTTAAGTTCGGGGCCCGGCTGCCCCCTCTGTCCTCCGCCCCTCCCACCAGCAGCGCAAAGTCACTCCCTGAGGGTGCACAGGTGTCCCTTGCCCATCTGCCATCCTGGGGGACCTGGCCCAGGCGCTCTGGGGGAATCAGGGACCCAGCAGGACAGGCCTGGGGGGAGCCACGGAGCCGTTCACAGTCTGGCCTCCAAGGCCCAGCCTTCCCGCAGGGCAGCCTCCCTCCTGGTGAGCCAACTGCAGGCGACACACCACTAAGTGTCCGCCAGGGCTCAGCCACGCTGGGGAGGGCAGGTGCCAGGGACAGCTGGGAGACCGCGGGGCTCCCAGGACCTGTCTGAGCTGCAGACTTGGGGGCGGGCCCCCTCCTCTCCGGTAAGTGCCAGCTAGGTTCTGGCCTCTCCTTCCCGGGTCTCCCACTCATAGCGGTGCCCTGGCGTGGGCCACCCCGGCAGGGACAGTGGGAAGAGGCTGGGTCATAGGAGGCATCAACGGAAGACCCAGGGCTCCGGCTCAGGCAGGCCCACCACCCGCCCCCTCTCATGGGGGCGGATGAGGAGGAGGAGAGAAATGGCTGGAGAGCATCCTAACATGACACACAGGCCATCATGTGTCCACTGAGGCAGGAGCAAGGGGTGGATATGGTGCCCCTCACACCCACCCTGGGAAAGGTGGGGGGTGTCTGCATCCTGAAGGGGTGATGGCTGCACCGTCCTAGGACCGGAGGCTGATTTCCAGGACAGACGTGCTGCCCCTGAAAACAGATGTCATGGATCACCCCCTGTGCGTCTGTCCCTCGGACGGTACCTGAGGCGACCCCGCCAGAACCAGGGGTCAGCTCACCCATCACACGGACAGGCGCCCTGCCCCTCCGACAAACGCCATGCCCGCCAGCTGTTGCTGCCCCTGGTCGCCGGCCCACCCCACCCCGGTGAAGCTGTTCCCTAATCGCGGCTCCATTAATCCCTGGCTGAAGCCTCAGGTCTGATGGCTTGAGATGCTCCCTGGCCCCCAGGAGCATAAAGTGTGGGGCGAAGGTGGGTGATCTGGGCACCGTGCAGGGAGACAGGGCCGGGCAGCGTCATGGCCCTGGGGCAGCAAGGACTCGGGTGTGCCCCAGCGGGTGCCCTCCCTCGGCTGTCAGTGAAATAATAACAATGGGAAGTACAGTGTTCACAATGCAACGCTACACAGCAGAAAGAAGGAACTTCCACCCTTTGCAACAACACGGATGGAACTCGAAAGTATTACGCTTCGTGAAATAAGCCCGTCAGTGAAGGACAAACACCATATGATCTCACCCGTTACAGGACACTCATGAACAAAACTAACAAGGGAAACAGAACCAGAGACATGAAAACAACGCATAGACCTTCAGTGGACAGAGGCGGGCGGGTGGGGAGGAGGCAAAGAAGGGGAGCAGTTTAGTCAAGGAACCAGCATGGAAGAACCCTGGACATGGACAACAGATGGGATCGACTTGGGGGGATGGGTGGGGGGGGAAGGGGACAGAGGGGAGTAAAACGGGGATGGACGTAATACAACAATTAAATTAAATTAAAGGAGAAAGTGCCGTGTCCAGTCTCAGCCAGGACCCTGGCCGTCCAGCCACAGGCCCAGACAAGGAGAACCTGCCGCCCCCACGGAGGGCAACACCCCCACGCCGGCCTCTGAGGGTGGCACACAGCACACACCTGTTTTCCACGCAGCCACCTTTGTTTCACTCTGTTTCAAATGTTACCTTCCCTCTTGTTGCCACGGGCGTCTTGGAGTGACAAGGGGTCACCGCCCGAGACTTTCCTGTTACACCTGTCCCCCCGTCCGCAGGAGGAAAACTGGCACCTGGGGCCCAGCCCCTGGCCGCACGGCGGCTCTCGGGCCGGAACAGCTGCCCCATGGTTTCCAGACGCGTGAGCACAGGGGAGGCTGCATGGGTCCCCCCAGGTTCGAGTGCCCTGAGGCCACCCGACCGCGCTGTCCCCGCACCTGCCCTCCCAGGGCGAGGCCGTTGCTGCCACTGCAGGGACACGGGTGGACCCGCCGCCCCTCGTCTCCCCGGCTTTCTGACACGGGCTGAGCCCTGGCCCAGGCGTGCGCAGCTGACCCACGGGAAGGGGCAGGAACCAGAAGCTGCTCCCAGGACAGGACTTTGCCCCAGCGCAGGGGCGACATTGCAGGCCACACATTGACAGCGCAAGTCAAGGGATGGACACGCCCTCCACACCCGCCCTCCCACCATACGCACAGAGTGACATGGGATCCCTACCTCACACCACGCACACGGGCGCTGGCAAGGACCACGGGAACGGGAACGCCCGAAGCCTGAGAAGGAACAGGAGCGGCCGCCCAGGAGGGCTGCTTACTACAGCCGCGCACCCCGAGGACGGAAGAAGCCACCGTTCCACGTGCCTCGTGCTGCCTCCCCGCACGCTTCCCACGTGAGACTCGCCCGCGTGCTGCACGCGTGCACCACAGGGAGGTGGTTTTCCCTGAGCAAGCAGAGGGCTCGCAGGTGGGCGCAGGGCGGCCTGACGCAGGTGGGGCCGGCGCCTCTGCCCCACGGTCCCCCTCTTGCCCGCTCAGTGCAGGAACGTGACCTCCTAGGAGAGCCCGGCCCCTCGGAGCATCCTCGGGGGGCTGGTGTCTGGCTGATGGTTGGGGACAGAGGCCACAGAGCAAGCAGGGACCCCAGGCTGTGCCTCAGGGAGGTGCCCGGGGTTGGGCCAGCAGAGCTCCTGGGATCGTGTGCGTCCCTAACAAGGATGGTGGCTCTCGTTAGTGTCCATCTGGCAGGGAGGAGTACCCACCCAGCCCTGCTCTAACGACTAGGACAGCAGGGTCCCCCGTCCCTCCCGGAGAGGGGCCCAGACAGAGAAAGGTACCCAGCAGGTACTCGAGTGGCCGGTGGCTCCAGCTCACACCCCGTCGGGCAGTAAGTGATAGATACTTAGAGGATTGCTCTATTTACATTAGAATTAGTGGAGCAGGCTGACACCAAGGAACTGCTGGCTTCTAAACCCTGAGCCGGTAATCCTCCGTAAGCCTCCCCCTCCACCACCTGGGCTGTCCGCCTGGCCCGGCCCTGCCCGCCCAAGCCCCCGCGCCGGAGCGGCTGCCCGTCAGCCTGGACCAGGCCGGAGCTGCCCACCCACAGCCACACCGCCCGGCTCCAGCCCAGGGCCAGGCCCTCGGGCCAGGGTAGGGCAGGCGGTCTTGCCCCTCTGCTCCGGGCCCTCCAGGGCCAGACCACCGCCTTAGACCTGCAGACGCAGCCCTGCCTTTGTCCTCTGGTGCTGGTGCCACGTGGCTGTGCCTCCCGTGGGGCCCAAAGCCCTGACAGGACCTGCTTCTCTCTGCGTGGCCCCCACCGGTCAGGACAGAAAGCTGGGGTGTCTTCCCTCCCCAGACTGACCTGCAGTCCTGCCAGCTCCACTGCCCAACCTCCCACCTGCCTCCCAGGCCGGGCTCGGCAGGAGCCCCTCACGGGCGCCCACTCAGGCCCTCTGGACTCTGCCCTTTGGCACACAGGACCAGGGCCCAGCACGGTCACATCGCCCCCAGCAATCCTTTCTGGTGGCTTCTCACCTCCCCAGCAAAGCGGCTGGGTCGACACCCTGCACCCCTCCCGTGACCCGGGAGGCACGTGGTCCTCCTCCCCAGGTCCTTGGGGCAGCGCACGGCGCCCCTCCGGTGAGACTGCCTCCCTCTCTTGGCCTGTGTCTCCTTCGGGCTCCATGTAGCATCTCTTCCCCCCATCCTGTCTCCCACGGAGCCCCAGCAGCTCTTTCCATGGGCCCGGTCACCATCGGCCGACACACGTGCCACCAGGCCCCCAGTCCGTAGGCAGCTGCACCCCAAGCCCACCTAGCAGGGAGCTGCGGAGAAGCTGGACTGGGCCCTCCAGGACGGGGGTCCTGCCCAGCCCCTGGGGTGGGGAGCTGGGCTGACCTTCAGGGCCCTGCTCCCCCTGGGGACAGAAGTGGATCCTCAGGGGACACACCGAGGAGGACCCGGCGGGGACCAGGGAGAGGCTTTCGGGGCCCCTGCCCTGGCCTGGCACCCGGGCACCTCAGGCACCTCCCCACGGAGGCAGCGGGGAGGGGAGGGCCCCTCTCAGGGACCCGGAGCACAGTCCCCTCTCTCTGTCCCTGGCTAATTAGCATGCTGCCTGTGGGCCGAGCTGGGGATGTAATTACTGGGGAGGCCAGCCTGCCCAGGAATGCATTTTGAAGGTTACCATAGGAATCAGCAGGCCTATTCATCCTGTCATGAGGAAGGGATTGGGGACAGGCTGCGGGTTCGCTGATGAGCGGTCTGAACAAAGCCAACTCGCTCCTTAACCCTTTGGGGTCCAGGCCGGTGACCAGGAGAAGGCCCAGCTCCTGCCACCCCCGTGCTC
Source organism: Noctilio leporinus (assembly GCA_004026585.1). Classification (NCBI taxonomy): domain Eukaryota; kingdom Metazoa; phylum Chordata; class Mammalia; order Chiroptera; family Noctilionidae; genus Noctilio; species Noctilio leporinus. The sequence goes on from PVIW01000636.1 coordinate 396,761, forward strand.
CCAGGACAGTCCCCTGACTGACAGCCACTCGGGTGTGGCTTTTGGCCAGCATGGGAGCAGGGGGTTCAGGCCCGAGGCGAGCACCCAGGGCCCTGTGCCGCCCGGCCGCAGAGGGGAACTCCTCGGGGTGGGGCAGGGGACCCTCCCCGGTGGAGCCCCGGGAACCCAGCCCAGGCCTCCATGGACACTGGTCCCCACCCTCCTCCGTGCGCAACCCTGGCCCGCGCTGGCCTCCCGCCACCTGGTTCTGGGGGCTACCCGGGCAGCGGAGCCACCTGACGTCCTGCCCGACAGTCCGGGGCCAAGGCCACCAGTGCCAGCGTTCCAGAACAGCCCCTGCTGTCCCGCCCCCAGACATACCCAGAGCCTTCCCTTCTGATGCCCCTGGACACCTGCACCCCACGAGCACTCTCGAGCACCCACCGGGTGCCAGGAGAGACAGAAAGCCACCCCTGCCCTGGAGTGGTGCTTCTGGGGTGGTGCCCACCACCCAGAAATGCAGTGGGCTAGGGACAGGGGGACATCGAGGGGGAGTCCCTGGGGCAGCCGTGAGTGGCCAAGGGTCCGCAGGAAAGGAGAGGACGCCCGGAGCCCGGCAGCAGAGGGGAAGGGAGGGGGCTTTGTGCAGCAGGCATGGCACACAGGGTGCTGCTCCCCGAGACTGGGCCAGCCTGTCCGTGCGTCCCATCCCCTGCCTGGGCAGCCGTTTCCTGGGGGACCAGCTTGGGCACCCCACCCTCCTGGACCCCTCAGAGGGGCCCACAGGAAGCCCAGGCAGGTGGACAGCCCTGGGAGTGAAGGGGCTCCCTCCCCCACCCCGGCTGCCCTTGGGGCTATGTCTCCCCTGATGGGGGGTCCCCCGTGGAAGAAGGTGGCCACGCTGCTCTAGCACCCCAGCCCTGCGGAGCCCTTGGTCAGACCCTCCCGACCCTGGGCCCCCATCAGCTGCCCTTGGAACAGCCTGGACGGGGAGCGCGCGCCCCTGGGCTCCCCAGCCTCGCTGCTCCGGGCAGACCTGGGGGGACCCTGCCTCCGAGGGACCCGTCATTCAGCGGTGACCCAAGGAGCTGCTTGCTGTCAACAGTCCTCACCAGGCCCAGGAGCCGCTCGGGAGGAGGGAGGGAGGCAATTTGTTTGTGAATTTTGCCCTTTGTTATGGAAAGCTGTAAAAAATTGTGAAGGTTGGAACCAGTTAGCTTCCAGGGTAGTGGCCCCTCACCCTGCGCGCAGGACGGGTGAGGGTGTGTTTATTTCTTTAAAAAAAAAAAAACCTGGCAGAATGGATGTGAAGGAGCCGAATGCAAATTTCCTGGGGCCTGTGGATTTTATTCTCTTGAAATCGTGTTGAAAAGGCTCAACCCCACAAAAATGAGAAAAATTGGGCTCTCCAGGCAAGCCCTGATTTCCATGGAGGCTCTCAGGGTCGGGGCCAGGCGTCCCACCCCTCCGCCGTCCAGAAAGCGGCCCCTCCGGTACCGCGCCCGCTGGACGCCTTCGGGGTTCGGGGTTCGGGGCACCCCGGAGCTGTTCCATCTTGCCCCTTCGGGGGCTGCGTGTCCGGAGGCCGGCTGGCCGCGCGTCTCCCGGGGAGCGTTAGGATATTGTCACGGGCAAAGCGTCCGGCCAAAATGAACTGCGGCCGCAGGTCAGCCCAGAGGGGGGCAGAGGCCGCTGTTCCTGGTTGAACCCTGACCCCCAAATCTGTATATGTGAAGCGCAGGCCCTCCAGACCTCCGGACAGGACGGTACCTGGACACGGATTTCACAGAGGTGATTCACGTAAGGTGAGGTCACTAGGGTGGCCCTGGTCCTTGTAAGACGGGGTGTGGGGACGCACACGGGGACATGGCTGAGCCACCCCAGGCGAGAGTGAGGCATCGGGAACCAACCCTGCCCACCCCAGAGCTTGGCCTCTGGCCTCTGGGCTTGGGGGCTGTGGTACCTTGTTATGGGGGCCCAGGAATCAGAAGCATCTCGTCCAACCCGGTGACGGGGCCCACCCCTCGGGCCGCTGCCCAGGCTGCGGCTCAGGTCACGGGTCAAGGACGGAGTACTGGACCTTCCTGGGGCCCCGGCGGGACAAGCTGGAGTCACCCGTGTACACACATGACCACCAGTGTCAGCTTTGTGCTCCGAGCCCACTGCTGTGACTTGACCCAGATGGCAGCAGTGGGGTGCGCTGGCCGCCAGGAGCAGCCTGTCACCACAGGGACAAGGACTTAGGCGCGGGAAGCTGCAGGCTCTGGGGCAGGCCCTGGGCAGGCCTGGCGGGCACACCCATACGGCTCTGCGGTCCGGGCGCTGGCAACTGTCATCGCCACAAGCCTCATGCTGTTTTCAGCTGTCTGGGGACAGGGACAAGTCTGCCGGCTCGGGCCGCAGCCGGGGTCCCCTGCCCAGGGGAGATCGGACACACGAGCACAGCCAGAAATCCGAGAGAAAGTGTCAAGGCCAGTGGAAGGGGGCACCTAGCACACATCACAGAAACCCCACCTCGATCATCCCCTGACAGCCACCGACAGAGGATCTGGAGCCCCCGCTGAGGTCTGGGGAGGCGTCCCCTGCTGAGCCGGGGACCAGCCCCGAGGCCAGTGCTCACGACCAACCAGGACGGCACCGCGCCACCAACCCCCCTGCCATGCATCTGACACGCGTCGCCCGGGTGTCCTGGCCACGCTGCCCCTCTCTGAGCTCTGCTGCTCCCTCTGTTCAGGGGCCCCTGCTGAGCCTCCTGGTCCCGGGGGCCCCCGGGGCTCTGGGTCCTGGGCAGAGGCCCCCACTCTCCCCAAACCAGCTATTTCATAAACGAGGGTCCCGCACAAGGTTCAGGTGAAAGGTGCCCTGTGGCTGAAGGGTTGGGAAACGGTCCTCCAACCGGAGATGGAGGAGGTGGCAGGTGGCACCTACCTGCAGGGACCCCCGCCCAGCCCAGGGCTCCACCCCAGGGTCCGTCTAACCAAAGGAAGTGTGGTCTTGGAAGGGCCAAGGATAGGTGGCTTCTCCGGACGGTTTCGGGTCCCAAAGGTCAACTTCACGGCAGCCTGAAGCTGCCCTGAGCACTCCCCGCCGTCCCTCCGCCCTCAGCTCGCCCTCTGACCTGGCCAAGTTCAAACCTGTCCTGGGCCCCTCCCTGGACGGCTCCAGGGACCCCCAGAGGTTCCCCGGCCCCGAGATGCACGTCCCGTGGGGCACAGGGGACCTCAGGTGGGACCCACGCTCCTGCCACAGGGCCCCCTCCCCGGATGCCCGCACGACCACTCCCAGCCACGTCCACTTGGGCTGCGGTGTGGCCCCCATTCAGCACAGATAAGCCCCTTCAGAATCGAGGGGGACTTAATGCGGCGTCTGAGTGACAGCGCGAAGATTTATCCCGGGCCCAGACAATGCCGCGCTGGGGCCTTAATCTCCCCAGACAATGCCTGCCTCCGGCCCTGGTCGCGGGCTTTCCCACGATGCCGGTGATTAGCAGGGGAGTGTTGGATGGAAGCCACTATCTCTCATGGAGGCGTGTTTGTGCGTCCTTCCAGGCCGGGGGGAGGGGGGGTGGATGGGGGTCATCTCCCCACAACCTCCGCACAACCAACTAGAGGCAGCGCCCGGCCAGCCAGGTGGGCGGCACCTGAACAAAAGCCATTTCCTTCCCATCGCATCCCAAAGGGGCGATGCAGCCCATGACACCCCTGTCCCCGGCGGGACACCTGTCCAGCTCCTAGACCTTTAACAGGGCCCTTGGGTGGCGCTCTGCCCCCTCCTGGAGACTCCAGCCCAGAATGCCGGCAGGTGTCCTTCATTCCTGGGACAAATGAAGACGAGAGTCTGCCCAGGGGTGAGTGTGACCCCACGAGGCCAGCCACACCTGCGGGACTGCTGTCCCCTCTGCTTTGCTCTGGGGAGGCAGCAAGATGCCCCCCGAAGCCCCTGCCCAGGGAGAGGTGTCCCCACCCCCCGCCCCCCGCCAGCCTGAGCCAACGCCCAGCCTGAGCCACAAAGAGGACGGAACTGGGAAGCGGCGAGCACGGCTCAGAACGGGGACCGCGTCACCCCCGCACCACCCCGTAACCTTAAATAAATGTAAGGCAGCCCAGGGTGGGGGGACAGCCCAAGGCAAGAGGCAGGCCCTGGGGACCCAGGAAGCCCCTCACCCGCACAGCCTCCTTACCTAACGAGACCCTGACGAGGACCCCTCACGGCCTTTCCGACAGCCCCGCCCTCCAGGTGGGCAGTGCTGGGTCACAAGGCCGAGCCCCACGCCCGCCCCTGCCCAGAACCTGATCCTCAGCCGCCCAGGGGGAAGGCGATACGGGGTGGGGCTCCCCCGTGCTGTCCGCACCTTCCTGGCCACCAGGACGCTGGGGACGAGGGCCCGTGTGCTCCGCTCAGGCTCCAGCCCTGGCCCACAGAGGCCCGTGGCTGACGGAGTGGAAGCCAAGCACCTTCCCCAGGCCACCGGGGGTGGGACGATCCCCAACGCCCCACACACTGTGGCCTCAGGGCCCCCAACACCCATGGCCACCCCCATGCCAAGCACCCAGCAGGGTCCAGGGGCAGCAGGCTCGGCCCCTCGTCCCATCCACCCAAGGTGCCGCTTCTGCTCTGGACAGGGCCTCGTGCTTGTGGCTCCTCCAGGGGTCCCACGAAGCCCTGACCATCTGAGAAGCTGACGAGTGACCCTGGCCCAGGGGAAGCTCTCTGCTCGCCAAGACCTGGCTCCTGTCTTGTTCCTGCAAACCCTCCTTCTGTGGCGGGGACATGAACGTGACCGGGGACAGGACCCCGGAGCGTTCCCATCCGGGCTGGGGTGAGCCCCTCTGCAGACGGGGAAGCACCCTGAGCCTCGGGGATGCCCCCCGTCTGCGGGGGTTGCAGGCATGAAGGAGGCGGGGGGAGGGCACATTTTCAAGAGCAATGGTGGCTAGACCCCGACTGGCACCTGCCAAGCTACCAACACAGTGGGGACACCAGGGTGCTCGCTCCCCTGGTGGTGGCGATGCTGGGGTGGCCCACCAGACCCCGCCCGGGGGCCAGAGAGGCTGGTGGCTGGTTCACAGGGCGACGGCCGGGGGTCCCAGGAAGACAGACCCTGCCGGCGCCCACCTGTGTGTTCGCGCAGAGAGGGGCCTACTCACCCGCCACCCCTGCTCCGCCGACGCACAGCCACCGGCTCCGGAAGCTTCCGAGGCTCAGGCTGGCCAGCCCTGGGCCCGACCCCTTCCCGGCTCGCCCAGCAGCCCCTAATACGCCGTCGGTGTGGCAGCAGCAGCAGGACTGGGGAGCCGGGCTGGTGAAAGGGGAAGAGGTGGCGAGGGGCCCGGGGCTGGGAAGTGGCTCCGGCGTCAGGCGTGCCGTGCGGGTTCCAGAAACACACCCTCTCCTCTGCAAGGACCAGCCCCGGCACCCCCGTGACCTCGTTCCCATCCAACTCCAGGCCCAGCATGGCCAGGGGTGGGGCCAGGGGCTCAGGCAGCCCCGCAGGTGAGAGGTTCAGGAAGGACACAAGGCTGGGCTGGAGGAACAGCAATGAGGGACCCCCGGGCGGAGCCCCAGGCGGGGCCACCAGGAACCAGGGTTGCTGGCCATTTGCAGAGCAGGCAGAGAAATGGGGGCGGGAGCACAGTTTCCCCCCTGTCAGGGTTCCGTTCTCCCTACCCCAGAGCCCACTGGCCCACAGCGGGGGACCTTCAGCCTCCAACCACGGACTGTGGAGCCCCAGCTCCCCAGAGTACCTACCCCCGCACACCCCAACTGACAAGAGCACCCCTAAAGTCACCCCTAGCCCCACGAAGCTCTCCTGTACTGCCCTCCACTCTCCCGGCCCCACTCAAGGCCGCCCTGGGGCGCCCTGCAGGCCCAGGGGGGTCGCAGCTGGGGGGCAGCCCGCACCGCGAGGTGGAGCTCAGGCTGAGCCCGTGAGCCGCAGACTGGCTGCAGAGGCCACGGGGAGGCCACGGGGAGGCCGGGGCAGGACCGGACCCTGGGCCTCCGCCTCCCGTGTCGTGCGGTGGGCCTGGTGGCCTCACTCCATTTTCCAGAACTAACCAGGACATTCCCGACTCCCGGGGACAATGGGGTTCCCCAGCTCAGGAAAGCCAACCCCCTGCACTCCTGGGCGGGGCAGACAGAGCTGTCCCTGAGCTGCTGATGGGAAACTGAGGCAGAGCCACACACCCCGCCCCCCTCAAAGTGCTGCAAGTGCACCTCACTGTCGATCACCCTGGGGCCCCCACACACCCTAGTTGCTGAGTTCAGACCACGTCTCTTGACTGCTCTGGGGTGCAGGCCTTGATGAGACCCTGCAGGGCTGCTGAGAGGGTCGCTGCCCGACTCAGGACCCCAGTCGGCACACGGGAGGGGCGAGCCTGGGAACCCGGCCTGGAAGGTGCGGCAGAGCCACAGGAGGTCGGTGCCTGTGGCAAGGGGGGGCCAGGGGAGGGGCCCGGAGTGCCAGAGGGCTCCCTGGCCCAGCACCCAGCCTCGCCCAGTCCTGGCTTGGTGTCGCCCCGTGCAGAAAATTCCCCGTGAGGCCCAAAGGGTCGCCGGTGCCGGGGGTTCTGTGCCTCTGCCGTCCCACCCACCGAGGGGGAGAGCCGGAGGGAAGCCCCCAGGCCGCACGCAGGAGCCCCTGCCACTGCCGGGCCGGGGTTCTCCTGGGGGGGGGGGCAGGCACATCACGGGGGCCCTGTACTGACAGCACCTGGCGAGGCCCGGCTGTGACTGAAGGAAGCCAGAAGCTTCCCCTGGGCCCTACTCCCTCCAGCGGGAATGGGGGAGCCACGGGGACCTCGGGGAGCCAGTGGGAAAGGGGTGGCCTCCCCCCAGGGTGGCGTTCAGGGGACGCGGAGTTTCCCACTAAGCCAGGATGGTGCCCTTGTCGTCACCAGTGTGAAAGCCACCTCCCCGTCACTGTGCCAGGCGCCTGCAGGTCCACGGCCGGCTCGGGGTGGTGGGTTCTGCCTTCCCGCCAGGTTGCCCCCATTTGCCCAAATCACCCTCTGCCGGGGACCCACCATTCACTTAACCTGAATTTATGTGAGAATTCCAGTCACCCTGGAGATCCTGGAAGCCACAGTGAAGCAGAAAGTCACAGTGGAAAACTCAGGGGAGCCCTGGATGCCCCCCCCAAACCCAGGGCCCTACTCTCAGGGGCTGCTGCCTCATCCCCTGCTCTCATGGGCCCCCCGGCCCGGCCAGCGCGGTGAGTGAGTTCCTCTTCCCTGGCCGTGCTGCAGCCGTGGGGTGCCGGCCTCCCCCTTCCTGCTCAGCTGTCAGTTTCTAGGTCACCGACAGCCACAGACCACACTGGCCGTGGCCACCGCTTTCCCCAGACCAAGGTCACTGGCCAGAGTCACCACTTCTGTTTGGCACTTCCTGGAACACAGCGGCCCGACCACAGAATCACAGAAATCCACATGCCCGGACGGCCGGGGGAAATTCTCCGCGCCTGGGGGAATTCACCAAGAACTCTCTTGTGCCCCCGGCTCCCGGCTGAGGTGCGCTGGGGGCACGCTGGCCGGACCCCGAACCCCCGCCCTGCCTGGGCTTCGCGCTGTCCCACCGGCCGCTACTCGGCTACCGCCCTGCCCAACGTCAGCCTCCACCTGTCTGCCTCTGACCCCGCAGCCTGGGCCCTGGGGGTGGGGGCGAGGGTGCCCTCTGGCAGCTGCTTGCAGGAGCTTTTTGAAATAAAGGCGCATTTCACCAGGGCATGAAGAGGGGTCCCCCCGGGCAAGGACCCGGAGGACTCAGCCCACTCCCGGACGGTCCCTGGGCCGGCAACCAACGAGCCCTCTCCGGACCGACCGTGGCCTGGAGTGCTGGCAGCCATCACGAGGACGCACGTCCTGGGGAAGGTTTTAGGTGCGTGACAGGTGAGGTGGGCGTGTTCGCAGGCTGGGGAGACTCAGGAGGGGCAGGCAGCACCCTCTGCTTTGGGGTTCATGCCGGGGGCCTCAGGTGTCATCATCCCCTGGCCCTAGGGTCCACCCCCAGAGCAGGACACGGAAGGGAGGCACCCACTGCTCCCCAGGTCTCATTGCAAATCCAGCCTTTCCCGGTGCCTCCCCGCCGGGCCCGAGGAGCCAGGGGAACCAGGCGGTGAACTGCGGAAGGTGAAGGAGCAGGCGTCTGCCGGCCGCCTCCTTGGTGACCTCCACTTCCCACCGTCCTCGCCATGGGCTTCAGCGGCCCCACCTGCCCATCAGGGGTGCTGGGGAGCCTGTCCGGGGAGGCTGCTGCCTCACGGCCGGTGGCCAGAGGGCAGAATGTTGATCTCATTTTAAGATCATCCTGGCTTTCTCCCCAGGTTTCCTGGTGGTGTCTGGGCGTTCAGACAGGAGAAGCCCAGCCCTGGCGCAGGGTGCTGGGCGCAGGGTGGGGGCAGAGGTGGGTGGGGCACAGGACCTCACAAAGGCGACTTCTCGCTCTTCTCTTCAGGAACCCGTGGGAAGAAGGGGCCCCAGGCTGGACCCCAGCCTGCTCCAGGAACCCCCCGGGGGTCTCAGGAGCCCAGGCTTTGAAGAAACAGCCCTGGAGATGGCTCATGGGGTGTCTGGCTTAGCGCAGACCATGTACAGAGGCTCTGGGCAGAGAGGCAGCACCCCCACCCTGAGGGCTTCTGAGTTGTGATATGAGGGGTCTTCCTCCAGCCCAGGGGCGGCTCAGGGCTGAGGGTCTCAGACAGGACCATTGCTGCTGCTTCAGGAAACGGGACCAGATGCCAGCTTGCCCTTTGGGGGACATTGTGCAAGATGTGGGATCCACGTGCCTCCACCGGAGTCCAGAGGCAGGAGCTCCAGGTTCCCGTGGGAGCCCGTCCGAGGAAGAGGAGAGCTGCAGGCTATGCCCCAGGTCCCCCAGGCCGCAGTCGCCCAGAACTGCCCTGTGGCTGAGCCACGTGCCTGGGAGGCCAGCAGGCGGGGGTGCACTGCTGCAGGGGGCACGGGGCTGCCCAACATCCTCAGGTGAAAACAGCTGCCCCTGGGACAGGCTCAGAGGTGCCCCCGGAAGCCACCGCCCCCACCTCCGTCTCTCAGCTGGGCTCCCTCCTAAGCAGAAGGGCAGCTCCTGGAGACCTGGCGGTGGCGGAGCTGGGACCTGATCCCGGGCTGCCTGGTGCCAGGTCTGGACTCCCGACCGTCTGACGCACGCAGGGGCAGCGCCTTCACCCGGGGCCCCGGGCTTCAACCTGCATTTGGAGGGACAGGGCAGCAGGTCAACAGACACGTGTCCCTATTCCACGAAATGGGAAGAAACACCCATGGGGAGAGACTGGGGTTTGGGGGACAAACACCCAACCAGGCTGGGCCGCAGGAGACAGAAAACAACGCGGAACCTTCAAGTGCACACACACAGCTCCCTGACCTGTCCCTTCGGCGTGGGCTGCCCTGGGAACAAGCCACCCGGGGAGCAAGTGCACCCCAAGAAAGGGGCGCCTGACCCGCCCCTGCAGGGACGCCGGTTTCAGTGGGAGCTCCGTCATGTAAAAAGGCCAGTGGAGCAACATGTGTTCCTGGTCTGGGGACATTTTACGTTGTGTCCAGAGGAGCAGGGAGAGCCCCACCCCACCCGGCTGCCCCGTATGAGGGTTCACCACCCCTTCGGCTCCAGGAAGGTGGGCGAGCTCCGTGGGGGGCGCAGGCCACTTTGTCCGCAGGGGCCGGGAAGATGGGGAGGCCCAGGGCCCCGCCCCCCCGAAGAACAAAGGTCTCTTGGCCGGGTCCCTCTGTGCGGGTGGGGCGGGGGGCTGGGTGCAGGGCGATGCTGGCCACGGGGCTGTCACAGTCCACTCACGGTGGGGCCACGCCCTTAACATCCCCTCAGACCACAGTCCCCGGGGGGAGTGGGGACATAGAGACCTTCTGTAAATGCACGTCACGCTCCCGTCCCTTCCACCCCAGCCAAGGTCCTGCTTCCCGTTCGCCCAAGCACACAGCAACACACGCAGGGAAGGTGTTACTGTTTCTGGGCTGGTGTCCGTGACCCAGGCCCCCCACTCCCGGATTTTGAGCGATGAAGACCCGGAGGCCGCGCCGGCCTCCTCCATCGGGGGGGACCCCAGCCCCCCAGGCCTCCTCGCGGCCAGCTGTGCCGAGCCAGCCCAGCGGCCCCCGTCAGGTGGCTGGAGAGGCGGAAAACGGATGAAACAGGCGATCCCGTTGGAAGTGTGGGCCTCGTAAATCCCAGCCGCGCTGCCGGCTGGCTTCAGAAGGTGAGGGGAACAACGTTCCGAGGCAGGAGAACGCGGCTGGCGAGCCAAACCTGGGGACACGGCCCGCGAGAAATGTCCTCTAATCTCTTGTCAGCCGCCAGCCGGAGGCCGGACCCCGTGCCCCCAGCAGAAACGCGCCTCCCTCGAGGAAAATTGATTTGTCAACAACCAGAGACTGGTTCAAAGGCATCTCAAGGTTGTTTAAAAAAAAAAGAGAAAAGAAGGTAAAGATGAGAACTACGGGCGAAGGCCCACACCATCAGAAAGGCTTTTGGGAACAGAAAGGCAGCGGGGGCCCGGCGGGGGCCCCTCCCGGCTGGGGGGCTGGAATGGTTGGATTGGTGGTGTCCACGGGGACAGGGAAGCCCGGGCCGTTCTTGACTACGAATGGGTTTGCACCGAAAAAAAGAGAAAGATCAAAGATGGTTTACCTCGTTCCTGGGATCTGAAAACTCCCTCCCACAAACCCCAAAATGCATGTTTCCTCATTTGGGGTTGAGTCACCTGCTAAGTGCAAGGAAGGACCCCTGACCTGACCCCAATGTGGGCAGAGCCTCCCCGCCAGGGCCCCCAGCTGCATGAGAGGCAGACCGGACTCGGGGAGGGGGCCACATGGGGGGCACCCCCGGCTTCTGGGCCCCGACATGGATGGAGCACAAGAGCTAGGGTCACAGGGCACCTTTCTGCCGTCAGTTAGATGCTGCGTCTTCTGTAGCCAGAAGACACCTGCCCCTCAGCCTCCAGCCTCCGGGGGGGCCAGCGCAGCTCTCTGAGGCCTCCTTGCAAAGAACCCCGGCCTCCCCGTCCCCTGCGGAGCAGTGGGTGCTCCGGGAGAGGCTGCAGGGGGCTCCGGGGTGGGCAGCCTCCAGGCGCAGGTCACAGGCCCCATTGCCAGCACACGGCCTGAGAGCCACCATCACTGGGACTCTGCTTTCCCCTTTCCTCTCCGCCCGCCCCACCCCCGCTTGGTTGGAGGCGGCGGCCCCACGTCTGGGGGACAGAGCCCCTCGTTCACCGCCCTGTATCTTCTCATCTCCCCGGAGCCTAATTACCATCGTACTTCACAAAAATACGTAAACAAATACATAGGGTGAGCACCAGGTTAACCCCAGGGTCTTTTGTTAACTCCGAGAGGAAGCCAATGCAGGGGAAGTGCTGGACCAAACGGGTAGATATGGGTAGACACGGGTAGACACGGGTAGACACGGAGGAGGCTGGGCTCAGCCCCGTGGGAGGGTCTGCCCTGCCTAGCGGGGGCCAGCGCACACCTACCAGCTCAGGTACACGTGCCCGGTGGCCCCCGGCCCTCCCCCCCAAACAGAGCCCTGTGGACCCGCAGCCTGAGGCCGCTCTCAGACAGGAGGACACCAGGCCGCCGTGTGGACTGGGGGTGCTTCCACTCACAGGGGGCGCAGGGGCCGTGGGGACATGGCCCACCGGGTGTGGCCTTCCATCCCTGGCCAGCAAACACAAGGCCACCCTGGCCCGTAGCAGTGACTCCAGGCTGAAAGGACACGGGGTCCAGGGGTCAGAGTTTGTGACCCTGGAGTGCAGGCCGGCTGCCCCGCTCAGACACCCTGTACACGGACCTTGTCAGGTAAGCGGTTTGCACGTTATAAAGACCCCTGAACACACAAGCGCACCCTGGGTGTGCCTCAGTTTCCCCACCTGTTCTCCCAGAGAGGAAGAGGTCTGAGGTGAGTCAAGAGAAAGGGGCCCAGAGGCTGATGATGGCCCTGCCACCCCAGGACACCATGACCTTCAACATGCCTGCGGACACACGCTGGGGCCCCACGGGACACAGCCACAGGAAGGTGCCCAGCCCACACCCAGGGCAGCAGAGAAGCCTCAGCGCCTGGGAGAGGCTGCCTGCCCACTGGCCGTCCACCCACACGGGGAGAGTGCCCGCTCCCCGGGGCTGGACACGCTTCTGACTGGGCAGCTTGCGGCCAGCGACGCCCAGCCAGGTCCCACAGCCACAACCACCGGACAAGAGCCCGGCCTGCAAGCCCACCTGTGAGCCCAGCAGGTCACCCAGGCCCGAGGGCACCTGCTATGGCCCCGCGTGGCTCCTGCAGGGGGGTGAGGTGACGGGAAACGGATACTGATTTCCAGGAAAGCAGGGCAAGACCATTCCTGACTCAGACTCGTTCTCGGTGTCTCGTTCCCGGGCTGGGATGGCCATGTAGCCTGCAGGCCACAGGATGCAGCAGGGATCTGTCTGAGACCGAAACCTAGCCGCCCACCCGCTCACAGCCAGGTCGTCCCACCTGGGCCAAGAGTCAGGATGCACCGCTTCCCTGAAGGTGACCCCCAGCCGCTGGTCCGGACCCAGTCTTCTCCGCCCTCCCGCCTGGAGTGCTTTCCACCTGGGCTCAGCGATTTGAGATGCACATCTGTGGTCCTGCCAGGCCCCGACCTGAGCTGGGGGATGACCCTGACCCCAGCAGCCTCAGTCCCCCCAGCATCTGCCCAGACGGGGTCAGCCCATCATCGACACCCATGTCTCCTCAAGGCTGCAAGGCCGCCTGCACTCAGGTGCCCCCTGGATGGACGTGCTAGACGGTCATTCAACAGGGGTGGGTCCTGGGCACCAGCCCCAGAGCCACTGGACAGCCCTTGCCCACTGCCCACTGAGCAGGGTGAGTTGGAGACGGAGGGCGCAGGACGAGGGGCCCGGACGCTGCCGCATCTGCAGCAGGACAGGGGTGGGCCCAGCGGGCACCTTGGCCCAGGGACCCACTGGCTCCCGCACACAGCTAGCCAGCAGCACAGGGCCCGGCCTCCCCGCCCGCCCACCCTGCACAGCCAGGCCCACCGAGCGGGGCAGCGGAGACTCTCACGAGGAGCCGCAGACACCCGGCCTGAAAGTCAGGGGCTGCCCTGCTCCAGAGGCAGGCGGTAGCCCAGGCGCAGGCTCGGGCAGACACGGCCGGGGCTGCAATTCCCACGGGCAAGGCCAGAAAGGACGGTGCCTCCCGGGCTCGAATGTCCTGGGCCAGCAGCCTCCACTCTGCGTCTGCACCTCAAATTTCGGCAACAGACTGGTCGCATAAAGCAACCCGCGTTATCGGAGGCCTGCGTGAGCTCCGTGTGGCATGGCCCCTGGCCCCTAGAATTCCACGCCTCCCAGGGGGCGGATAGACCCACGGAGGGCCGCCTGCCAGGGCCCAGGACCGTGCAAAGTGCTCTCCCGGCCCCGAGGGCTTCTGATCCCCCAGCAGCTCCGTTCTGGAGTCTCCTTACTGGGCCCCCCGGTTCAGATCGAATGTCCTTTTGAAAGGGCCAGACGGGACCCTGCGCCCCTGCCCCGGCCGGCACGACACTAGATCCCACCTGTCCCGCCCGTGCTCCGGGAGGCCACTGCCAGCCCCACCCCCGGGGGACAGCCTGACACCCCAGGCTGCCTGCCCCAGCGTCCCCACGAGGGAGGAGGGACAGGCTCAGCCTGATGGGTGGTTGCCAAGACCCTTTCTCCAGCAGGGACCCCCATCCGCACCCGCCTCTGGGGGCCCAGCCTCCCTCTACAAGTTTATAGGACCGGGGGACCCCGTGCCAGCTCCCTTCCCCTGCCCACATGCGCTCCATCCCTGTCTCTCGTCTGGCTCCTAAGTTCTCCAAAATGAAAGCCGGGGTGTGGTTCATAACATCACGGTCTGTGTACACAGGGCACTCTGCACATACTAACATGTGTGCATGTGTGCACACAGGTTACATGTGTACACGGCATCGTGCAACTTGCACGAGCGCATGGTGTACCTGTGTTGGTTGAGTGTACAGGTGTGCATACATGGTGCATGTATGTGTCCATGCGTATGCCTGTGTGGCTATGTATGTACATGGATGTGCACAAACTGATGACAGAGGTCCCGGCATTCCGTAGTCCCCTGAGCGAGTCCTAAGCACGTCCCCAGGTGACATGACACCCACTCAGAAGCCAGTGTCAGAGGGGTAACCGCAGAGCGACAAGAAACAGCACTGCCCCTCAGCTGGGGGGTCCCATGCAGCACCCCCAAATACCCGGAACCCAGGGCCCACTCCCCAGGCTGGCCCCAGCTGGCAGTCACAGGGTGGCCCAGAAGAGGCGCACCCCGCCCCGGGCTCCCCTGGCGACCGGTGGGAGGAGCCCCAATCCCGGGGCTGTGCCCGGGTGACAGCACCCACACAAGGCCCCCGGCCACCCGCCAGCCTCCAGCGCCTCGGGTGCAGCTTCCAGAGCCAGTGAGAGCACGAAGAACCCCAGAGTCATGTCCCTAGGGTTCATCCTCTCCCTACTCATCCGAATGCTGTTCCCCATGAGCTCTGAACCTGCAGGCCACACGCTCCCACGCAGGTCAGCCTCCAGCCAGGCCTCAGAAAGTTCCAGAAACCCGAACAGCCGCGAACAATGGTAGGCTCAGTCCTGCAGACAATACAGCACCCCCCACGCCACGTTCTGGGGCCCTGCATCAGCCAGCAGTCAATCCCAGGCGAGGCCCCCGCCTCTTCCCCGCGTCCCATCCGAGCCGGTCAGAAAGCGGGGCGGGGGGGGGGCACAGTAAACCCCCTGTCCCGTTGCAGAGGCGAGAGCAAGGGGACCACAGCAACGGGACACAGGTGCTCACCCCATCGAACACACAGACCTCGTTTCGCGTCCCCACCACCTCTAGGCCGCCCCTTGGCACAACGAGGTAAAGGCACCCACCCACTGCAGCTCTCACGGCTCAGGGTGGCAGAGGCAGGCCTGGCCCCACTCCTGGAGGAAGTGGCCAGGCCTGCCGGCCAGGCTGAAGGTCCTGGGGACGGAGCAAGTGACTCGGGCCAAGGGCCCCTGCTCTGTCCTGATCCAGCAAAGGGGGGGACGGGTCGGGGAGCCTAGGAGCTGGCTGATGAGTGTCCCCAGCCTCAGCCCTGATAGGGGTGAAGGCTCTTTCCTGGGGGCTCCTACCTGCACCCTGAAACGACACCCACATCAGCCACAGGCCTCCTCAGCAAGTTGGGGTCCAGTCTCCCCCAGGTC
Organism: Noctilio leporinus; assembly: GCA_004026585.1. Taxonomy (NCBI): domain Eukaryota; kingdom Metazoa; phylum Chordata; class Mammalia; order Chiroptera; family Noctilionidae; genus Noctilio; species Noctilio leporinus. The sequence continues at coordinate 411,964 of PVIW01000636.1, forward strand.
CCTTGCTTGTGTGCAGCTCCCCTGCCAGTCTCAGCCTTGGCCAGGGTGACTTGGGGTCAAGGATGGGCCACTGCCCCGCTACCACCACAGTCACACTGGCCTGGAGATGCTCCCAGGGGCCTGCAGGGGCCTGCTCTTCCTCAAGATCTGGGGGAGCAGAAAGTCTCCCCTGGGAGGGGGGCCCAGGCTTCCACCAAAGCTCCCTGGCCACCTTCCTCCTTTCCCCAGGGGCACAGGAGCCGGAGGGCCAGCCTCCCCCTCCCCACACCCACACTCAGCCAGCGGCAGCTGCAGGTGCCAGGAGTTTGGCCCAAGGTCAGCGAAGGTGACAAACTGCTCTTCCCATGTGGAGTTTGGGGAGGGTGGGCCAAGATCCCGGGGTGCGGACCAGCAGCCGGAACCTCGGTTTCATTGCCGGCACTGCCCGCGGCCCTGTGCCTCTGGGCCTGGCAAAACGGCGGGGAGGGTGGTAGGTGCTTGGGTTTGCTTTGATAAAATCCGTGAGTGTCACAGGTGTCAGGGAGGGAAGTCGTGGTGACACCAGCCCCAAAGTGGCCTCCTCTGCCTCGGGCCCTGCGGCCTGGCCGTGCCCACTTGCTGGTGGTGGCAGCCCCAGATTGCACACCTGCCGCGGCTTCCCCAGGGCCCCAGAGCCGGGCCCGGAGGCCCCAGTTCCTTCTGCACCCTCGGCAGCTCTTGCTGGATTGCCGGCGGCCGCCGGTGGCCACGTCCAACCCTCCTCCGCCAGCCACCAGCCACAGGCCCGCAGGTGAGGCCCAGCGTTATTCTGTCCTGGCGAAGAAAGAACCGGGCATTCTTTGTCAGAAAACCCTGCGACATTCTTCCACGCCTGCTCGCTCCCTCCCTCTGTCCTGCTGCGTCTGTGGGTCAAGGAGGGGGGCTCCCGAGGGGCCGCCCGGCCCCGCTGCCCTAATGGGCTTCTCGCCCCCGCCTGGCCACCAGCGCCCCCGCCCCTCTGCAGAGGGGAGCCTGCCAGGGTCGGAGGCAACCTAAAACCCCCGGTAAAGGGAGAACCCGGAGCAAAGAAAGATCCCTTATCCCGGCTGCTAGCCTGGGGACCCAGGGGAGGGGAGCGGGGAGCGATCCCCGTAATTAGCAGATGAGATTCAATGGCACACGGCAGCTCCGGGCAGCTTTATCTAACCTTCCGAAGGTAAGATTAACACCTTCGATGGGGAGAAAGTTAAGACCGGGGCCCCTGCGCTGGGCGATTCCGATTCTGAGCTGGGAAAGGAGAGTCCCCCTTGGGCCGGCTATCTGCCCCCTGATTTCTGAGCACTCTTTCTTTCCACCCGTTTGTGTTTTTTTTTTTTCTCCCCAGCCCTTTTGTTCCTGAGGACATTCGGCCAAACCAAACGTGCAGCCACTGAAACTCCCCCTCCCCGTCGCACACACAAGCTCCCGGAACACGGGGGGAGCCCGCGCATGGGGGGGCTGGCCCCCACCCCGGCCCCCGCTCAATGGGAGACGCTGGATCGCGTGGAAATCGCCCGCCGCCCCGCGTGGACTTGTTGCGCTGGGGTTTCATGTGCCCGGAAGGAACCGAGGACGGACCCTGGTGCCCAGCCCAGCCAGGGGCCCTGCGGCTGGATCCGCCTTCGGCCGCAGCTGCCGGGGTGGGAGGGCGAGGTGGGCATGCGAGGTGGCCGGCAGGGTCCAGATGGGGAGGGTGGCAGGTGCGAGGACTCTGCCTCTCAGGTCTGAGTGGGTCTGGTTTTTAAAATCAAGTCGAATCCGTGCCAGGGAAACACTGACTGCCAGGGTCCCCTCCTGCTAACCTAAAAAAAGACATAACTAGCCACGTCCGGGGGCCGTTTCATTCAATAAAAGGGGGGCCGGAGGGGCCGTGGGGCGGGCCGCCCCCAACCCCTCACCCACCCCGGGTCTCCTGACAGCACTTGTGTCCCGTCCGTCACTTGCTTCACGGGCAGCCCGGGCGGGAACTGAATACCCTATTCAGAGAGGGCCTCACAGGCGTGTGATTGCAATTTAATATTTTCGCACACAGACACATCATTATCTCGGAACCTGACACTGGCTGCATAATTCTGTCATGTTTCAAGAGGACCTAATTTTTCTAAACGTGAGCACCGGGGCCCAGGATTATCCAAACAGCCCCTCTCATCTTTGTTTCTTCTGGGGGTTAGAACGGGGCAGGGAGGCTCACAGACACCCCCCCACCACCACCCTCGTCTTTGAACTTCAGCCTCTGCTCCGCGCGCGGCCAGCTGCAGACGGCTCTGGGCCGCAGCTGCGGTCCCGGCGGCCACGGAGGGCGCGGTGGCGTCGGGGGGCCGTGGAGGTGACGGGCTCCACGCAAAGTGCAAGTGGCTGCGGACGGCGGTGCGACATCACGGACAGAGCAGAAAGGCCTGAAGGTCAGCCTCAGGCATCGGACCCGAGCTCCCCCGTGGACGTGTGGACGCACAGCACACGCGTGTGTGTGGGCACATCGGCACGGTCCCCGCACACGGGCCCGATGACGGGTCTCGGTCGGGGTCCGTGTCCCCTCAAGCAGCCCCAGCCCTGGCCAAGAAAACACTCCCCCGCTGTCAATCCTGCCCTCGCTTTTCCGGGAATGAGAACTGGGGGTGCGTTTCGAGGAAAGCTGGGGCTCCCGGGGAGGAAGCCAGGAAAGTGGGAGAGGACGGGGGTCGCCCTGCCCCTCACGGCGGCTGGAGGCCCGGGGGGGCTGCCCAGAGAGGCTGCGTGCGGCCCGACGCTCCCGTCCCTCAGGGGCCCTGGGCCCCGTGCAGCAGGGCGTCTGCTCCTTGCGGACGCCCAGGACCGGCCCTCGGGGCCACCCTGCAACGTACCCTGACGCACGGGCACCCTCGGCGCTGGGCCCGCAGGGCAGGGAGTGGGCAGCGGAGGGACCAGCGGCCGCTTCTGAATCTGGTGGGTGGAAATGGCTGGCAGGTCCGCTCCAGGCAGAGATGCGGGTTCTCAAAACAGGAAGGAGCTACTTCTGTCACTTTTCTGGGACCCGGGCACAAAGCTGCTCGCGTGGACACGTGTGAGTTCTGGGGCGACGGCCTCGTTCCGAACTGTCGCCAGGGAGCACCATCGAGGGCACCGGAGGGCCAGCTCCCCGCCGGCTGCCGCTGGGAGGGAGGAGGTGACGGGTCGGTGGGGACAGCGGCCACCACCACGGGCCCCCATCTGGGTCTGTGTTCAGTGCTTCCCGGCCGGCCAGGCCAGCCTCTGGGAAGCAGGGGGACAGCTGAGGGGCAGGCAGGAGGCCCCCGGGCCCGTGCCCGCCTGCCCCGGACGGGCGGCCGGAAGGAGCGATGGAGGGAAGGTGTCAACGCTCCCACGTGGCCCGGCGCCAGCTCCAGGACGCAGAGGCGCGTTAGACGGCGTCCCGGGAAGGCGGGCCAGGCTTGCGCAGCCCCCCGCCTCGCACTGGCCTGCCCACCAGGCATCGTCCTCCTGCCTTGAGAGGCTGGCAGTGCCCGGTCTACGCAAGGGACCAGGAGACACCGTACAAATGGCATTGGAGCCACTGAATTTAAGCTGGAGAGAGGCTCACGGAAGCTAAGATGGGGTGCGCCTCCTCCCCAAACCCCCACCTGCCTGCCCACCCCCTCCTGCGGCCTAATTTGAGATAAAGCAGATGACAGAGGGTCCGGCCGCCCCTCCAGCCGCGCAGAGGCCAGGCCAGGGTGGAGAACGCTGGCCGTTCCCAGGGGGCTGAGGCTGAGGTGGCTGCCGGGCTCAGCCTGGCTTTGTTCCCTTCCTGACGGTTCGGACCTAGAGGCCCAGACTCTGGGACAAGCACGGCTGGCCGGTGAGGGTCAGAGCGTGTGGTGGGCACCGGCGAACCCCCAGATTCCCACACTAGGCAGAGCAAAAGGGTGTGGCCACGTCATCCTCCGAATGTCCCCGCCTACCACCCCTGGGCCCAGCAGCCAGCTGCTGCCTGGGCCCCCAGCCAAGTCTCAGGGCCCCGTGCACAGTAGGCCCACAGACGACATGCTCGGTGCCAGGGGCAGAGAGGAAGGGACAGATGGGCTTCAGCCTCCCCGGCGACAGATGCGCCCAACCCCTGCAGGAGCAGGAGGCTCTGATAAGAAGAGGCCGGCAGCTGCTTCAACCTGAGGACAGATGTCGGGGCGGCCGAGGCCCCGCGTGGCTGAGGGGCCAAGAAGGCCGCAGGAGGGGGTCCCCGGCCTTGGAGCTCAGCGAGCACCCGGCGGCCCGTCAGGGGGGCCGACACGGTGGAGCACCTGTCCCCGCAGTTGAAAACGGCATCTCGAGCTGAGGGCTGCGTGGGTCACGCCGCAGGAACCAAGGGCGCCCTGGGCAGAGCTGGGCAGACGGCGGGTGGCGGGGCTTTCCACTGCTGAGGCCTGAGCGCGGGACAGGGGTCCGCACCCTCCGCCTGGCCTGTGCACCCCCTGCAGGCCCCCCAGCGGCTGAGGATCACAAAGTACATTCCCGCACAAGCCAAGGACAGGAAACCAGTCGGGTCTGCGTGTGGAGAAGCAGCCAGTCTGGGGCTGCCCTGACCTGATGGGTGCCGGACACACCCGCCCTTCGGGGCTGCTCCCACCTGGCCCAGGACCCCCACATTCCAGGCAAGAACACTCAGCAAACACCATGCTGGACCTTTCTAGAACCTTCCATGCAGCCATCCCAGCCCGAGGCTCGGGTGCTCACACGCACACGCTGTAACTGTGTGGCGGTCCCTCCCCACCCTCCCAAATGCCGCTCCTCTCCCGGGTTTCACAAAGGCAGGGTGGCCATGGTGAGGCCAGCATCGTGACCCCACCTGCCCCACGGCAGCCACAGAGGGGCCCACGCGAGGCTCCGGGAGCAGCTTCGGGGTCCCCGTGGGCTGGGACTTGGTCCTGGCTTTGTTACGCTTTCTGAAGTAGGAAGGTGGACACAGCCACTCACTTCTCAACCCGTCACTTGCCAAATGGGAAGCAAACCCTAGCCTGAGGACACACCATGGGCATAGGGAGGTCACAGCAACAGGGCCTAGTCCCCAAAGCCAGGGGTCTGGGGAGACCTGGCCCAGGACCTCCCTGTCGAGCAGCAGGAGGGGGGCTTCAGACCGCAGGACAGTGAGCCTGTGCTCCCTCAACCTTCATCATTCTAATGTCCAAAGGAGAAAAGAAACAGGTCCACCTAAGTCTGTCCAGGTGACTCCGGAGGCGAAGGGGCAGGGCAAGGGGACAGCCCTTAATCCAGCCAGAAATGACCAAGGACACTTGTGGGCGCTCCGGGAGAAACCCCCAGGGAGCCCCGTGGGGAGACAGCGGCCCCACCCCCGGGCCTCAGCGCAAGCCCACGGAGGTCTCCGCTTCCTGCTCCTGCCGTGGGCACTGCCTGGGGTGGGGACCCCAATAAAGCCCCAAGAAGGCACCCAAGGTGCCTGCCCAGGGACAGTAGCCGCAGCACGGAGGCTGAGCCTTCGAGGCCTCCACCTGCAGGCTGGGGACAGGCCAGCAGCCACGTTCACGCAGGGCTTTGGCGGCACAACTGGGGTGTCCTCACAACACATCCCGGAACCAGGAGGCGACTGCACTCTGCCCAGCACCCCTCCCTGCAGCCCCAGCCCTGCACCCAGGCCCATCCCCAGCCTCTGCCCGTGGGCCGCTCGGGCTGGGCCAGGACCTCAGCAGAGGAAGCCCACTCCAGCTCCCCACTCCAGCACCCCACTCCAGCACCCCACTTGGGCGTGCCGGGGAGCAGGCACAGGTGCAGCGAGGCCGGTGAGCTCCCGACCCAGGCTGATTTTGCAGAATCCTCTCGGCAGGCTCAGAAAGCAGGTGTCGGCCACCGGCTCCCCGGCTTTCCCAAGCAAGGGGGTGGAGGCGAGCAGAACGAGGGAGGCTTCTTGCTCCCCAGGCTGGGACGGGGGATCGAGGTCCCTGAGTCCACGGGAGTTTTGGATCCCAGGCCCAGAGGGCCCTGAGTGTCTCCCGTGCCCTCCCTCCCCACTGAGGGCCGGAGGGGAGGCTGGGTGCACTCAGAACTCCTGAGTACCCGCCTCTCAGGTCCCTGGAACCCCGGATGCCTCTGTCACCGCCCCACATAGTCCGGCTCTAAGGCAGGGTCCAGCCAGGGTGAAAGCGGGACCCCACGCTCCTGGGGGTGGTGTGAAGTCAGCTCCCCCGTCCCCACCTGAAAGCTGAAGCTCCAGGGTGCCAGGGCACACGCACCAGGAGGGAAAGGTGCCCGGGATAACGCGGAGCATTCCGGAGAGGAGATGAAATATTCACCGGGACCCCGCCATGTTTTCACATGATTATAAATTATTTTAACAGTGCATTTGCAAAGGGTTATAAAAACAGCCATCATATATTTTTTTTTCCTGAGATTCTAGAATTACCAGTGTGACAGCTAATGCAATAATGATTTGTTTCAAATGCCAGTGTTTAAGCGGTAGAAAGCTGATTTTATACATTTTTCCAGTAGGCCGCATTGTAGTTAATGAAATTAAACACACCAATCGCATTTGTCCCCAGGGGACGAGGAACGGAACACACCACTGGTTTATTTTTTTATTAAAATAAATTGCAGCCGGCAAGATGGACTAATTGCATACAGAATTGAAAAAGAAACATTCCATTGATATAATTAAGCCAATTTTCATGGACATAAATAGTTATAGTGGATATAAAATAAGCAAAGCCTTCACCAGAATCTGACTTCCCTCCTTTTTTTTTTTTTTTTTGCCCAGAATGTTAACTATTAAACAAATACGGGTCCTGGAGCCCGACCCTCCTACCCACGAGCTCTGGGGTACCGTTCACTCACTCCCCAGCCTCTCGGGGAGGCCGGCCAGGCACCTTGGACCACAGAGGATTCTTGGTGGTGAAACCCCGAGTGGCGTCAGACCAGGAAGAGGCCACCCCTCCGTTGCTCTGGCTCTGGAAGAGGGGAGCAGCCAGAGCCTGTGGGTGCCCAGGCAGCGGGTCCGGGCTGGCCCCGTGTCAGGTCCACCTCTCCCCGTTGCCCCGCGTGGGAGGCGATCATTTGCCTCCGGGTTTGGGGTGGAGGGTGGGAGGGTGAGCAGACAGGCCCCCCACTTGGCTTGGGCAAAGGCACGCTGTGGGGGGTCAGGCAGGTGGTCAGCACTTGCCACTGTGCTCTGCACCTGCCTTGGAAGAGGACCCCGAGAGCCAGGGGCTGGCCTGCTGCCCGCCTGGGTGGGGGCACCAGCCAGGCCCGGGAGAAGGAAGCCCCCGGAACCCACCCTGAAGGAGGCTGCATGCTTGGGCCCACGGGCTACACTCGCAAGCTCTGAGCAGGGTGTCTTAACTGATTTCAAGCACCCAGCAGAACACCAGCCTTGGGAAAAGGCTGAAACCCCAGTCCATTAAAGTAAGTCCTGTGGAAATACCTGCTGTTTGCCCTTGGAGTTGGGCGGGGTGGGGGTGAGGCAGGTTGCTGAATAAGAAACCTGGGAGGGCTTTGTTCACATGCTATTCCGTTCCAGCCTGAACTTGCTGTGTGACCTGCAGGGGTTACTTGACCTCTCTGGGCCTGGGCCTGGGGTTTCTTACCCTAAAAGGGGTGGCAGCCAGACACACTGCATCCTTCCCAGGCTCAGTGAAGGGAGGTGGGGTCAGGTCTTCCACGTGGGCCCTGGGTGCCTCTAAGGGAACCTTGACCTTCCTCTCCGTGGGGGCTGAAGCACAGGCTGGGACACGGGCTGGGACACGGGCAGGGACTCCAGCTCCTGCCTGCTCCCACCTCCCCAGCAAACAGGTGTGTGACGCGAAGACACCAGGCCCAGGAGCAGCGGCACAGGGAAGGTGGGCAGGGCAGGTGCGGCCTGGGGGAGCTGGTGCTCCTGGAAGCCTGACCCCACCCTCCGCCTGGGTCCCGGGTCCCTCAACCGGCTCCCTGCCCCGACTGAGACCCAGGGTCCCGCGTCTCCCTGCACACAGGGCCTGCCCGCCCGCCGGCAGAGTCTGGGTCAAGAGGCAAGCGTTCTGCCGGTTCCGGAAGCTGAGAGGCAAAGACCCTTGGGGCCCAACCAGGCCCTGGAAGAGGGCACTGCGCTCTCGGGGCCGGGGTCAGCGGGGCCGGGGGAACAGCCACGTCCACACGCCGGCTGCTCCAGGTAGACCCAGGCGCCGCGCCCTCCGCGCCGTAGTTGGCGGAGGTTGCGTGCGGAGAACCCGGAGCCGCTGCTGCGACCCTGGGCTCATCCCGGGGTCCCCAGGCCCCGCGCCCCGGTCCGCCCGCGCCGTCGGGAGCCTCAGCGGCCGGCCGAGTCTGCACCCACCGCCGCCGCCGCCGCCGGGTACCCGCCGCTCCCTGCGCTACGGGAAGTTTCTCTCGGGCACGGGGATGGCGCCCGGGCCGCCCTGTCCTCCCCGCCCGGAGACCTGAGCCGCTGCGTCCAAGACACGTTACAGGGGCTCGATTCAAAGCCTGATAAAGTGTATTTAGCGCTCCTTAAAGATTTTTAAACGAAATTACTCAAAAGATTTTTAATCCTGGATAATTTTTGTTGAAACTCTAATTATACATCACCTTAATTACCAGCCCAGCCCCCCAAGGATCCCTAATTGCTCCTAATTGAATGAAACAGGGGGCTAATCACGCCCAAAGTGGCCCGGGGAGCTGGCTCGCCTCCCCCGGGGGCCCCGTGGGGGGAGCCTCCGGGCCCCACCGCCAGCACCCGCCTCTCAGCAGAAACGGGACCAGGTCCCCTGCCCCTTGCTGCGCCCGGACGGGGACGCAGGGGTCCAGCGGGCCGGAGGCCCGGGCCGCACCTGCTCCGTCACGGCGTGGAGCAGGGGGGAGCCGGCGGCGGCAGCCTCTGCGGTCTGGGACCCTGGAAAGCGGCGGTGCCCTCCTGGGGGAAAGATGCCCGCAGGTCGCTCCACTCACGGGACTTGGCACCCCCCGCCTTCCTCCCGCAGGCCTCTGTCCAGGGCCCACCCGCAGGCCAACGGCGAAACCAGAGCCCGAGGGCGGCTACGCAAGAGCTCCGCGGGGCACCTGGCCTTGGCCGCCAGCCCTGCACCCCGCCCCTGCTCCTCAGCCTCCGTGTTTTCGCCCGAAGCGGGCTAGCGGCTCCACTGCGGCCTGACGGTCGCCGGCGCTGTGGCCCTACCAGGCCTCCGCACGGGAGGACGGCGGGGGGACCGGGCAGACCCACCGAGGGCGCGAGAAGGGCAGGGCCCGCGGAGATGGAGCCAGGCCTGTGTCGGGGCGACAGGCTCAGCCACCAGCCCCGCGCCCCCAACCTGTCAGACGCACGTCACCTCGCATATACACAAGGCCCACAAAGTGCCCCCTCCGGCAGAGGTGGCAGCCCCCACTCCACCCCAGGGGCTAGGCAGCAGGGACCTGAGGACAGCACCCCCAGGCCTGGTCTAAGCGGCCACTGGGACCCTGACACATGGCACCTCCACTCTGATCAGGCCTAGCGAGCAGCACCGATGGAGGCCCTGGCTGCGCCCCGTCTCCCAGGCCCGTCCCACCCTGCAGAGAGGTGAGGAGGGTCCCGCCGCTGTGCTGACTGTCCCCCACAGCCCCTGCCCACCCGGATCATCACGGAGGCAGAAACTCAAAGTTTTTATCAGGGGTTTTGTTTTTCAGTGGGTGGCAGGAGCATTTCCCCACAGGCCGGCACTGCCCCATCCGTGTGGGGGACCCTGGGCCCAACTCGTCCTCACTCTGCCCTCCACCTCCAGGCCCAGGCTGAGGAGGTGGTGGGTTTCCGGCCCCGGAAATGCATCTCAGGCCTGGGCACCCCGTGGCCTCTGTCCTGGGAAGGCTCAGCTTGGAGTCCCCAGTGTGGGCCCCCAGGTGCCACCAGCGAGCAGGCCCCGGGGGGAAAGTCCCCCTGAAGCGGAGTCCTGGGGAACCACCGGTGAAACAGAGGCACCTCTGGGGCAGCCCCTCAAGCTCTTCATCCGGGGTCACACTCACGGACCCGGCTGTCCTCCCCTGCCCCGCACACGGCCGCAGGCACAGCCCAGCCCTGCACGCTGGCCTTTAACCGTGACCTCAGCTGCCGCCCTGACCCTGGCGCCCTGTGCTCCCAGTTAGGGGGGCTGTTCCGATGGAGCTGCCCCCTGCCTCCGCCTCGTGATGGAGCCAGGTCCCCAGGGACACCCACATCTGCTTAAAACACTGTCCATTGCTGCGTGGATCCTGTGCTCCGTGTCAGGAGGGCAGCCGTGTGTCTGTGCCTCCCTGGGCCACCTTCTTGCGCACGGCTGGGGACAGCTGTCCCGGCTCTGGGGTCCGAGAGGGAGGGATTTGCAGCCCCTGCCCTGGTGTGAGCTCCAGCTGGGCCTGAGCTCTTTCTCCCGGGAAAGGGGGATCTGTGTGCTGACCGACCCTCCACCGCATTCCCCAGCTTTGGGCTCGGGCCCAGCACGCAGCCAGGCGACTTCCTAGGTGGAGAGCAGGGCTGGCTCTTCCGCGCGAGGGGCCGACCCCACCTGCCGCGCTGGAGCTGGCGGAGAGCTGCAGGCCAGCGGGGGCGGGCGGGCGGCGGGCAAGTTTCCCCCGCTGCCTCTCGCTTGCAGCGAAGGCCGGGAAACGGCGGCCACCTTCCACTTCCTCACTCCGGCTTTGGGGCCTTCCTTGGAGACAGCCCGACCCGGCGGGCAGGCGGCAGCCCCGGCTGAGAACGCAGAGCCGGCGCTGGCGCGCACGGGAGACCGGAGCATGCACACGCAGACCCACGCCCCCACGCACGCCCCGCACCCGCAGGCAGGTAGCTGTGGAAGTGCCGAGCCAGCAGCGAAAAGGGGGCCTTGTTCGCTCCAAGAGGGGCCAGAAGTCAGGCAGGCGGAAGGCTGGGGAGGCCCCGCCACCAGCTCCGGCTCGGGACGCCGGCCGCAAAGGGGGCGCCTCCAGGAAGGGCCCCAACGGCCAGGCGGGGTCGTCCCGCGTGAGTGGGAGCTGCTTTTCCCGGGCAGACCCCACACAGGCCTAGCGGGCGGAGCCGCGGTCCCGGCCGGCCGGGCGGGTGCGGAGCACGGAGAACGCAAGTCCTTCCCAGAAATGTGGCAAGTGGCGCGCCCACCGGGCTCACGCTGGGGGTCGGCCGGCGGAGCGCTGCGAAGCGGGGCCGCGCGGGGTCAGGCCGAGCTGGAGCCGACTGAACGGCAGGGCGGCCGGGCGGGGGTCCCGAGGGGAGCAGGCCGGGCTCCCCCTCCGCCCGCGGGCTGGCGGCCGGCGGAGAAGGGGGCGGCGAGCGCGGGAGGCGCGGACTCCACTCCGCGCGGCGCTCGGCGCTTCGCCGCTTCGCTGCAGCCGGGCCTCCGCCGGGACTGCGGAGCCGCCTCCGCCCGGCCGCCGCCGCCCCACCTGCCCGCCGCTCGGGCCGCAACCTCCGGCCCGGGGGCCTCGCGGCCGAAAGCGCCGGATCCCGGGCGTGGGGGTGCCCGGGCGGCCCGAGGCGCAGCGGCGGGCGGTGGGAGCCCCGGAGGCGGGACCCGGAGGCGCAGGCTGGGCGCGCGAGCCCGGGGCTCAGCCCGAGACGGAGCGAAAGAGAAAGTAAGACCCGGACCGGGCGGTCGCGCGGGGCAGCTCCGTCCGCGCCGGGCTTCTCGGCTGCGCCGGGCGAGCGGGCGCGGAAGGGTCCGAGCGGGGCCGAGGGCGCAGCGGCGGCCGCGTTCCGGAGGTGGCCGGCGGGGACCCTGCAGCCGCGGGCACCGGCGCCGGGGCGGCCCGCGTGGGCTGCCGGAGTCACCGAGCAGCGCCCTCCGCCGCGCGGGCACCGCTTGGGAATAAACTCCACGACCGCCGTTCCAAGCCCGGGAAAACGTCTCCATTTTGCTCCCCGAGCGCTGCGGCCGTCCTGCCGCCGGCAGCCCTGCCTCGCCCCGCGGGGCCGGTGGGCGCCGGCCCGCGCCCCCTCCTCCGCCCCCTCCCCGGCTCGGGGTCTCCCTCCTCTGCGCCCGGCTGGCGGACGCCAAAGGCGGTGCTCTAGCGCCCACTATTTCAAAAGCCCGGAATATGATTTGACCAGGACTGAGAGCCGCTCGCAGAGAGGGAGCGAGCGGGCGAGGAGGGAAAGTTGCTCTCCCCTTTCGTCAACTTTTCGCTAACTTTCGCTTTTCGCTCCCCTCCACCCCCAGCCCTCCCCCTCCGCCCCCCTCCCCGGCCCCCACCGCGCGCCTCGGGTTCCCGGCCCGAGCGCCTGACAAGGGGGGGGGAGGGGGTTCGGCGAGGAGGGGGCCGGCGCCTTCGGGGAGCGCGCGGCCCGGCGCCCCGAGCCGCCGCGCCGAGCCCGGCCGCCCCGGAGCGCGGGAGGCGGAGCAGCCCCCGGGCCGCGCGGCCCGATCCGGGGTCCCGGAGCCTGCGGCGCGCCGGCCGCGCCCCGACGCGCACTCCTGGCCCGGCCGCCCGGCCCCGCGGCCCGGGGGCCGGCGCGGCGCGGCCGAGGCGGGAGACTTACTTTTGGCTAGCTTCCTCGCCCGCGCCTTGGATCGCATGGTGTCGGCTCGCGGAATCCCGGTCCTCCTCCTCGAGTCCAGAAGCAGCCACACACTATCTTCATCTCCTCAGCATTGTCAGTTTGGACACCTTCGCACATGCGCACAGAGCACTCAATCTGACACCCCTCGCCGGGGCCAAAAAAACTTTGCAATGTATTCATCATCCTCATCGTCGCGCCGCCGCCGCCGCCGTCGCCGCCCCGGCGCGGGATTGGGGGGCTCTCCTCGGCCTTCGCGGCCTCACCTCACTTATCTCTCCCCCCGCCCCCGCCCCACCCCCCTTTCCAGCGCCGCTCGGAACTGGCCCTTTAAGAAAACATTCCGGGCTCGGCGCTCCCGCCCGGGGCCCGCACCCCGGACACTTTAAAAGGACCCAGGTGGCCCCGGAGGCGAGGTGACTCCCCCCACCCTTTCCGCCGCGCCGCGTCGCGCGGCCGCTCCCGCCCCAGCCGGCCCGAGATGCGGCCGCGGCCGCCCGCCCTCCGACTTCCTGGGCTCCCGGCAAACGCGCCGCCGCTCGGCCGCGGGTCTGCGGGCTTTTGCTGCGTTTCGTTGCCCGTGGGTACTAATTAGAGCCTCGCGTCCACCGGGCCCAGCCCGCTCCGCTCCCGCCCGGTCCCCGCGGTCCCCGCCCCCGACCCGCGATCGCCCGAGGGGGTGTCCGGCCCGCGCGCCCCAACCCGGCTCCTCCGAAGCCCCCCGCGGGCCGCCGCCCCCCTCGGGCCTCCCCTGCCCCCGCCCCTCCCCTTCGCCCCCACCCAACCGCTGCCGCTTCGGGCTTGGAGCCTCAAAAACAGCAGCGCCAGCGCCGCCAGCTCTGCGCTCCGCCACTGCCCGCGCGGGCGGGCGAAACTCGGACCCGCCGCCCTCCGTCCTGCTCGGAGCTGCGGGCAGAAGCGCGCCGGCTGCGGGAGCCCGCACTGGGGTCCCCCACGCGTCGCCACCCTGGGGGCAGTGCGTTCCGCCCCCGCGGCCCCAGGTGAGTACCCCGCGGCGCTCGCCGGGGCTGGACCACCTCCAGGGACCCGGGCCTCCGGGGACACTCCCCCCTCGCCCCTCGCGGCCCAGGTGCGGCGCGGCGCAGGGCTGGCGGCGCAGGTGGAGAAGCGCGGGCTGGAGCCGACCCGGCCGCCCGCAGGCGTCACACTCGCGGGACGCGGCGGAGGAGTCAGTGGGACGCCGGCAGGGGCTGCGGGCCGCGCCGGGCCTGGGGGGACAGCCCGCGTTCCTCCTCAGCCTGTCTGCGGTCGAGAATGACTTGGAAGTAACTAGAGGCACCGACCCCCACGCCTCCTGGAGAACCTGGGGTCTGCGGGCTGCGGGAACTGGAGCTGCCTCAGCCCGGAGGGGGTCCCCGCCGGCCATGCGGGGTCTCTACCCCCCGGGTCCTCCGGGCCAGGCCCCTCCCCTGTGTGGCGCAGTGAGACCCGCAGCGCCTCCCCTGGGACCCTCACCCGACCCGCGCCCTGGTCGTAAAACAAGGAACCGGCCCAGCAGCTAACCGAGACCGGGTCCCAGCAGAGGCAGGGGCGCGAGGCCGCAGCCGCCCCAGAGGGAAAGCCCGACGGAGCTCCGCGGGAGCCGGAGGGGCGGTGCGCCGGGCCTTCCACTGCCGAGCCTCCGAAGGCGGCAGGCTTCCCGGCTGGAGTCCGCACCCCGGCCGGGCTCCGGGCGCTCGGAGGTGACCTATCCCGCGCCCCGTGGCCGCGGCTGATGGAGAAGGGCCCTCTGCCGGGCTCCGGCCCTCGCTGACCGCTGCCTTCGCTGTTTCGGCCCTTGGGTGAGTGTGGCGGTGTCCCGGGACCCTGAGCGCTTGGGCAGCTCATCCCCAGCGCCTGCCCTGCCTTCGGAGGAGGGGACTGTCACCCATCTCCCCTAACACACCTTATGTTTCCCCATGGCTGGGCAGAGCACCCCTGGACTCAGAGTCCCTGGCCTCGCCACCAGGCTCTGCGCTCACTGGGGCCGGGGGCACTGCGGCAGGCGGGCTGGGAGGGTGGTCGCTGGCAGAGTCAGGAAGGAAGGTGGCTGGGTCCCCAGCCCCTGGGAGCTGCCTGCCCAACCCAGCCAAGGCGGGCTCCAGCCAGCAGCCTCACCCGGAGGAGACACCTGGCAGGGCGAAGGCAGGCTCACTGCCGGCCTGCCTTCCGCACCCCAAGACCTCCTTGCAGGCGTCCTCCCAGCAAGACTAGGCGGGAGGCCCAGGAGAAGACGGGGAGCCTGTGGAGCACTCCCACCTGCAGAAGGGCCCCTCCCAACCCGCCCCGCACTGGGCCCCGCCCGGAAGCATCCAGCAGCCGCGCGGTTAGGAAGGCCCAGACTTCCAGGGGCACTCGGCTGGCTCAGGCCCTCTCTGCCCCCTCCCTCCGCTCAGGAGGCCAATAAAGTCCTCTTAGCTGGGACCCCACCTTTGCCAGGGCCTGGAAGTAGGGCGGGAGGCTGCTATGTCCCTTTCTTCCCTGCCCCCTGCTGGGACCCTGCTTGGGTGGGTGAGGCTGCAGCCCTGGGCCTGGCTGGAGGAGAGGAATCTAGAGACCAGGGAAACAGGGGCACAGGTGGGGCGCCAACCCCCACCGGTCCTGCAGTTCCTTCAGTCTCCCCCCAAACAGCCCGATCAGCTTGAGACACCCAGACAGGCCGTCCCCAAGGCCATGGCCTTGGCCTGGCCAGGCCCTGCCCCCGCGTGGCCAGACTTAGAAAGGAGAGCTGGTCAGGCCTCTGGAGTCCAAGGAGAAACCAGTGACGCAGGAAAGTCGGAGGCTGCCCTCCTGGCCCCCAGCTCTGAGCCCTGCCCAAAGGCGTCCGGGAGGTGTGGGGGAGCAGGCGTGGGCAAGTGGGGGGCTCGCTTTCATTTTGTTGATACTAAAAGGGTTAAGGACAGTTTTCAAAGGGAGCCAGCTCTGAGGAGTGTTGCGGTCCGAGCGGTGTGGAGGACCCCCATGCACCCCCTCCCCGCACCCCCTGTTCAGGCTTGGCGGTCTGCCGCTGGCTTTAGGGACGTGCCCCACGCTCCACACGTGCTGGGGGGGACTTGGTGGCTGTGGTCAGGGACTGGAGAAGGGACACTTACTACTAACCCCCGTCAGCCTGTCCAGCCAGCAGGGAGGGTCAGCTGGGGACCCGGGCTCAGGCACACTGGTCCAGGAAAGTGTCAGGTGTGGGAGAGCCAGCCAAGGGGGCCTGCAGCACTGTAGCGGGCATGGGGGTCCCCAGCTCCAGGGAGAAGCTCATCTGTGCTGACACTGAACTAGGGCCCACTCTGTACCCTCCGAGGAACTAGAACATGTTTCATTCTCTGCTTGGCCAGGACCAGCGCCCCAGGCCGAAGGGCGGAGGCCCGGCCTCTGGAGAGGAGGTCCGCATCCTGAGTGCTGCCCAGCTGGAGGTGCGGGGTCAGAGCCAGCCCAGCTGCCTGCCCGGGCCCTCAGCAGTGGGGAGCCCCCCGCAAGACTCGCAGGGACCTGGGAAGGGCCAGTCGCCTCCAGGACAGATGCGCCTACCTGGCCCAGTTCTCCGCTCCCCACCCTGCCCTGTGCTTCCTGAGCTCCGCAGGCCGCCTGTCAGGCACTCGGCTTCTGCGTTCTGTCCCATCCTGGGTCCAGGGCGCTCACCTTCCTTTTCGGGCTCAGACAGAGGCTGAGTAGCTGGACCAGTGAAAGCTCCCTCCCCGCTGAGTCCCGAGATCCTGCACTGCCCCAGAGGCGACCCGGACCCCAGGCCTCTCCCAACCTCCTGCGGAGGGCTGACTGCCGCTCAGTCAGGCTGAGATGCGGGCATCCCTCTCCGGGCAGTTTCCCGAAGCAGCGAAGTTTGCAGCAGGTGGAAGTGTCTCCCAGATTTGAGCAACAGAGGCTGGAGACCAGGGGATGCTTGGGGACAAGCTAGTGTCCCTGCTGTGCAGAAGAGAAGCCAGGTGGTCTCGGCAGGAGACCTGGGGGCCTGAGTGTGGGGCGCTGCGGCCTGGAGTGGGTAGTCTGGTTGCGTGTTCGCTCTGGCCTGGGGGCGGCCTGGGGCACAGGCAACCCGCAGGGTCACCGCCTGCCTCCCCTCAGGGGCCGCACCTCCCCTCCCCTGCTCCAGCCTGGGGCCACAGCAGGCTGGCCCCCGTTTCCCCTTGGCGCACCCCAGCCCCCCAGAACCTAATGGCCCAGATCTCTTCCCAGGACGAAGGGACCAATTCAGGTAGCAACCTCCCGCCCCGTGGGCCTGGAAGCTGCCTGGCAAGGCTGCCCCCGACTCTCACCCGCAGAGCCGAGGCCCCGCAGCGCCAGGTCGCTGGTTCTGGACTTAGTTCCGAGAGGCCAGGATGCTCCCAGCCAGGACTTCCCAGGAATGTGAACCAACACGGCCTGAGCAAACCCCCCACGTTTCTAACCCTCCTTGCATTTCTCTGCCCTGCCAGCCTCTAGAGTCCTCGCTGGGGCCACCGTCTCCTGGGAGTGCAGCCGCGTCTGCACAGGCCCCTGGGGTCTGCCACGTGCCTTTGGGGAACACAACTGGGAGTTTTTTGTTTTGATTTTAAAGCAGTGGGGCACACGTGGGCCCGAACTCCCCGTGTGAGCCCGGGAGGGAGCTGGCGCCTGTATCCGGACCCGACCCTGCCCTGCCAGAGGTGCAGGGAGCCCCCCAGCTCAGCAGGCGATGACCTCTGCGTGGCGCAGCTCGCGGTGGGCCCGGACCAGGGGGCCGCCCAGCCGCAGGGCTCCGGCGAGGGCTTGCGCCGCCGCTGCCGCCGCCGCAGGGGGCGGTAAACGAAATCGGTTTCCCACGCTTTCCTGCTCCATCTCAGAACCTTTAAAAATCCGCCAACGAATCCTCTTGTCCGGTGTGCTTTGATCCCGAGTGGCGCACGCAGCCCGAGCTCCAGGTCGCCGACCCCTCCCGGGGCAGGGACCCTCGCGCCCCCGCCCCCGGGCCCGCCCACCCCGTGGGTCGGGAGCGGCCTCGTCCCCCAGCGCCGGGCCCTGCGGCAGCCGCAGAGCTGGTCGGGCAGAGTGCGCCCCGTGGCGGCTCTGGGGAGCGCGGGGGACCCGGGACCGCGGCCCTGTGAGCGCCGCCGCCGCCGCAGAACGCTCCCCGGTTCGGCTGTCCTCCGACAGGGTCCTGGCAACAACGAAATGGGGGGCCTCGTCGCCTTCTGGAGGGCCGAGTCCTGGCAGCCGCTGGGCGGGAGCCCCTTCTTTGCGTCCCCAGACGCCCCAGGGCCCAGGACACCAGACGGGCCCCCTGGCACCCAAGGAGTCCCCCAATCCTGCTTGTCCTGAATCCACACCTTGGTTTGCCAGAGCGGGTCCTTCCCTCTCCCCCGTGGGCCCACCCCACCCCGCAACCTTCTTCGCTGGGAAGGAAAATTTCACCTCTGGCCTGAGGGCTGGGCACCCTCATACAGGGCCCTGGGTGGGGAGCAGCAGTAGAGTTTTCTGGGGCTCAGTGTCCCCATCTGTGCAACGGGGCCAGACGCACCTGTACCCCTCTCGCTGGTGCGGTGAGGTTGAGGGAAAGCTGCCGGGTGGAACCGCCAGCCGCAGACGCTTGGGGGCCCCTCTTTGGGACCAGACCCGAAGGGACAGAGGTGGCTCTTAGCACCTCTGGGCACTCCTGCCCTTCCCGAACTCCCTCTCCCGGGCTGGTGGGGGAGGGGGTCCGGCTCTGCCCGCCTTAAACTTCTCGCCGTGTGGGGGCGGCTGGGGTGCTGAAAGGGTTAGCGCTCCGATGCTCAGGGGTCCACCCCACACCCCCTGTCTCACCCAGGGCCAGTGCTGGGGCTGCCAGGGAGGGAGGACAGGCCACGGAAGCCCCCGTACCCCCTGAGCTCCTAGGAAGGAAAAACCCGTCTCCTTCCGCCCCCCATGCTGCCCACCTGGGCTCAGGCATTCCTGGCTTTGGGGGCCTGAATATCTTGGCGCGTCTGGGTGGGACCCTCAGGGGGTGACCTTGGGCCTGGGCTTCCTTAGCCCCAGATAAGCCACCCCTGGGACCGAAGGGGGAGGGGCCGAGGGAGGGGCCCGGGTCTACCTGCGCGAGCCACAGGACCCCTCCCCCACCGCCTCCCGCGGGGGAACCTCTAACCTCCGGGCAGGAGGTGAAGACTCGGCTCCCGCCGCCACCGGGAAAGGGCGGAGACCGGCCCGCCTCCTGCAAGGAGGAAAGCCGCCCTGCCAGGTGACCGAAGGTGATGGAGTGAGTCTGCGTGTCCTCCGGGGCGGGGCCCTTGGCTGCGACGGAAACGCTGGGGCACCCAGGACCGGCTCAGGGGAGGGAGCAGGACACGGGCAACAGGTCCCCGGCACCTGTAGGTGGGGAGGGCGCCGCCCCTTACCCTTCCCTCCGGCGTCGCAGGCCTGAGCTCCCGTGGCAGGAACGGGGGTGGCGGCAGGGACACGCGGTGCCAGGGCGACTACCGTGGAGGCTGTGCCCGGTGGGGGCGGCAGAGGGACCGCCCTGCACGCGCCTGCCCCTCCCCGGTCCCCTGTGCCCCTCGTGCATTTGGGACCCCCCCCCCCAGGGCAACCGGACAGCTGGGAGGGTGAAGCCAGGACGTCCTCGCGCTCATCTGAGCCGGCTTGGTCCCCACGCACGGCCGCTGAAGCCGGGGTCCTGCCCCAGCTCCCCGGAGCCCACGGTCTGAGCTGCTGTGGGGCAGCAAGCTGGGGAGTGTGGGGACTGGCACGTGGGGGGCAGCGGACCCTCCCGGGAGCTCTTCCGCTGTCAGCAAGGCCGCTGGTGGCAGGGGTCCCTGCGCCCTCTGACCCGTCCTTTCCCGGCCCCTCCCTGGCTGGTCACTGAGGGCAAGTGCAGCCGGACCAGGACCGCTCCCCAGAGCAGGTCCGATGGGGTTTCCAGGGTCGGCCCCACCCTCTTGACCTTGGCCTGACCCAGCCTCGCCTGGTCCTGGGCGGAGGCTGTTCCAGGGCCAGCGGGTCTCCCGCACCTGGGCCAGTGCTCCTCACAGGCTCCCGCCTGCCCCCGGTGGCTCCGGGCCTCTTCCTTCCTTCCTCCCTTCCTCCTCCCTTCCTCCTCCCTTCCTCCTCCCTTCCTCCTCCCTCC